>BQNB010000618.1:0-106824 GCA_026074375.1 Tanacetum coccineum | reverse complement strand
GACCGGCCTAAAGCCCAAAGGGGTGTTCATGTGTTTGTGAGTTAGCTTTGGCCTTAAGCAAAGTATTTTAGGTATGCCTTAATTCACTTAGTATATAAGGAGGGTTCCCTAGCTCATAATTCTCATCTCATTTTATTCCTCTCTTTCTCTTTGGTCGAACAAAACAAACTCCCACATAAGGGTTTTGATTCTTGACTAAGTTCTAGTATTCTTAGTTCGTTGGTTTGTGGAACTAGCATTCGGGTGATATTGTATAACGTGTAGTGTGTTACGCGTGGAGGTTGTTTACTTTAGCAACTTGAATAAGGTTTTGGTATTTGCACGGGTTTAATACACGTGCGTATTCTCAAGAAGCTCCGGTTCTTGATTTAGCTTGTTTTGCTAAAAGGTACGCTTTCAGTTTATTATTTATGTTAATTATAATTGCTATATGAGATTAATTCCATTGCGTAGCTCGTAGAATATTATGTGTAATATTATGTTATTGGATAACGATTTCCAACATTGGCATCATGAGCCGATCATATAGCTTTATAATTACATAAAAAATGGTAAAAACGTTTAAAAAACGCATATTTTGTGATATTTTCTTGCCTTTTATGTGTGATCTACTTTAGGATTTTATTTAGTGAAATAAAGACTCCTAAGAGTCACATAAAATCTGTAAATATAAATATGGTAAGGGTTTTTACATGATCCGACACGCTTATTACGTTGTTTGGCTTATAATTTGCGTTTAATTGACTTATTGTTGCTTATTTATTTTTATAAATTGTTAACCATGTGTTACGTGCATGTAAACCATGGTTTATTAAGCTTAATATTTCTATTATGCATGCTTGTTTATATGGTATGCATGAAATCTTAATACGTGAATTAATTGTTTAATTGCAAAAGCGAGGAAGACTTTTGTTGATTAATTGGTTAAATGTAAAAGCGAGGAAGACTTTTGTTCTATTGCTTATTAATTGTGTGGCTTTTAGTATGATTAAGTTGTTCGATTTGGTTTTGCTTTGATATATATGTGTCATTTTATATATATTGCAAAAATGATTTTTTCGAAAAATTAATATGGACTAAAAGCACTCTATCAAAATGCTTATTGTATATATATTGATATGTACACTTTACTTTAGAAACATAATTTATCAATAAATCAAATTAATACTAATTTTTAGATGCGTATTTTATTTTTAAAAAATTATTCAAGTTTTAAATTTATAAAACTCGCTTTACCTTTACAAACGCACTAACGGGCAGAGAACCTGGTCGCAATTAGTGTAGAGATGGTAAATCTGGGGTCGTCTCAAGAGCTAAGTGTTAATTAGTTTAAATTTGAAATGTAACATTTTTAAAGTGGTTTTAAGATTGATTTTGAGATAAACAAGAAAGTGAATGTGCGGAAATTTAAAGAGATAGAAGATATCATGGAGAGAAGCGTGCTAGCCTAGCCATTACATTACTATTGTTATAACTATGTTTTCTTGTGCAATGTTACATCATGGTCTCATTGGTGGTTTCTAAAGTCGACAGACCTGAATAGATATCTTTAGTCTGCCTTATAATTCATGCGATCCCGAACCCCCCGAAAGTTACGAAGGTAGGGAAACCAGGTCATAGTGATTAATCCCAACTATCCCAAGAACTAGTCTAATAACCTATACAGATTATTAACCCTCTATGAAAGAGTTCATGTGCTTTTTAAGTATATTAAGTAATAGAGGTGGTAACAGGGTTAGTTCCTACACTAGGGTTGGAATAATCATCCAACCTTAGTACCCTGCTAATAACAGGATTAACATAATCTAAACCACCCACAATACTACCAAAACCCAGGGTTACACGATAGTCAAAAGGATATCCAACGAAACCATGATTTAACAGGAAACAAGTATTACAAGGATAGTAAATTCATAACTAGGCCAGCACTTGAAGTGTTTGTCGCTCATGGCATCAACAAAGCAGGAATTAATAAAGACAATCATGGATGGAAAATTCATAATTCTTACAGAAGTTGTTTATGAACGATTAAATACAAAGGTAAGTTTAGTGTGATCTCCCTTGGACTTCTTGTGGAATTCTTCGAGCTATGGTGGCCTTGATCATCCCTTAGATCTGTGTTGGAATGGTTGATGATGAAGTGGCTAAATGAGGCCTCTATTTATAGATTTCGAATATGTTACGGCGTAACCTTCTAGAATGTTACGCCGTAAAGTGCTGACGAGGCTTTCCATGTTGTAGGCATAAAATATGTTACGGCGTAACTAATTGTTCATGTTACGCCGTAATGCTGACTAGGATGACTCAGCCTTCCATAATAATAATGTTACGGCGTAAACTTCTCGTGTGGTTACGCCGTAATCTTGCTGGGTGACGTGTCTTGCCTTGAATAGGTTACGGCGTAACACTATCGTAGGGGTTACGCCATAAAGTCTCGTAACAGTCCGTGTTTTCTTCATTTTTACGTCCTTTTCCCGTGTTTCTTGTCACATACTTGCATTTTACCTAAAAATAACGAAATAACCGTAAAAGTATCGAATTCAAGTATTTATAAGACAATTGCAAGTATTTTTAGGGGAAAATTGACACTAAAAAGTATCAAACATTTAATGTTATCAGGAAGTTGAAACATGGAGCTTTAAGTCTGTACGTATGAAATGGGATGCGTGCAGCCGTTAAAGCTATTGGAAGTTTTGATTTAGTTCTTCCTAGTGGTTTAATAATTGTATTAGACAAGTGTCATTTTGCATCCACTATTACTAAGGGTAATGATTCAGTTTCCTGTTTGGTTGACAATAGTTATATTCATACATTTACGAATTATGGTATTTCTATTTCAAAAGATGATGTGTTTTATTTAATGCGATTCCATGTGACGGTATTTATGAAATAGATATGCATAATCTTTATCCAAATGTTAGTTCTATTTATAATGTTAGCACCAAAAGAGCAAAACATGAGTCGGACTCTTCATATTTATGGCATTGTCGTCTTGATCATATAAACAAGAAACACATGGACAAGCTTTAGCGTAATAAGATCTTGCAACCCACTCACGATGAATCACTTGAGAAATGAAAATCTTGTATATCTGGAAAGATGGCGCAGAAGCCTTTTCCACATCAAGTGGAAAGAGCTAAAGATCTACTAGGACTTATACACACTGATATATGGGGCCCTTTTAGAACTGTGTCAAGAGAAGGTTCTAGTTACTTCATTACCTTTACTAATGATTTTAGCTGTTACAGTTATATTTATTTGATGAAACATAAACATGAGGTATTTGAAACATTTAAGGTCCTTCAAAATGAATAGTGTCTCGAGAGAACAATTTTGGCAATACTGCCCTTTAATATAAAGTTATAATTTGAATTTTGAAAATTGTTATTATTGTAATAATGAAAATAAAATCAAATATTACTAGTTGTAAAAAGTAGACCTATCCTAAATGAAATTATAACAAAAAAAATTACGTTGATGAGATTATTACAGAACCAGAAAAATAGGTTGAGGGGGTAAAAAAAAAATTACAATAGCAATAAAATGGAAAAGAAAAAACTAGGCTCGAAATGATAAATCGAGTATTGTTACTTAAAGATAATGATTTATAATGTTTTAGAGTGTTGAATGTTGGGTTACAATATATAGTTGCGGGGAAATTTGAGTTTTAGTGAAGGCACTTTCGAAAAAAAGTCAAAATTTAAAAAAAAAATCACTAAAATCTCATCTTTTTCGGTTAGCCATGAAAGGCACCTATCCCCATACTATAACCATGCATCCGTCCGTCCCTCATCATATAGTAAACGAGGAGGTTTGCCCGCGCTTCGCTGCGGGGTGTTTGAAATCGCCGAACTCGGTATGCGTTTCATGTCGGATCGTTTGCCTAGAGAAATAGTAGGTGTTGCAGCCGTGCCTTTGGTGCACAAGTTGTGAAACTCGGATGCAGCTCATGCACACAGAGTCATCGTTTGCTTAGAGAAATAGTAGGTGTTGCAGCCGTGCCTTTGGTGCACAGGTGGTTGTGAAACTCGGATGCAGCTCATGCACACAAAGTCAGAATAATGTCACATAAACCATAGCCTTGTTAAGTTCTTATTTATAGCTAATGATTTATGGTAAAAAGTGGTAACATAAATTGAACAAAAAATGGTAAACTCAATCAACACTTTTGTTGTTTTGATGTGCATTTTGAAATTCTTATTATAGTTCAGGTCTAAAATTGGTGTTAATTATTATAGAATATTCTATAACTTTAATAGTGAAAAATATAAAACCATAACTAAATGTACCAACAACGTCAAGGATGCATTTACGGGGATAGATCAATCGGATCCAACTGTGGATGTTGATCAGCATTACTTGGATTTAGCCTTGTAAGAAGCGACCATGCATCAGCTGGGGGACAACCCTGCTGCAAATCTAAAGCAGTTGGAGGACTTGAGGCTTCATCAATCCGCAAAACCATCGCTCCCTGTCAATTTCAAGCACTTCAATTTTAATTATGTTTTCAAAACATGAAGCACTTTTATTAATTGAAGGAAATACAGGGTTGCATAAAATTCAATTGCAAAAAGATTTAATGTGGCTTCCGCACCTCTAAGTTTGCTAAAAAAATCTTGAAACTCCTCCATTCTGTTCTTCATCTCAATACCCCGCGATGGATCTGAAGAAGAGATAGCTGCGATTACCTCCTCAGGAGAATATGCTATTGTTTTCTGTACAAACTGAATACCCAAAGCACTAATCAAGAAGTGAATCCTATAAAGTTGGATTATTAAGCGGAAGCGAATTAAAATATGACTCACACTATGATCGATAAGTATCTCAGACATGTTCATCGTCAGAAACTGCAACAGGTGATGGACTTTGGATGAGAATACCTACCTCTTCTGTAACCCTTAATGAGGTGTTTTGACACTTTCTCTAAGGATAGAAACAACAAATGAAGCATTTTCGGTCTCCATGTAAACAGAACTGTCTGTTGTAGCCTTAGATGGAAGGGGTTCAAGATTCTCCATGCGAGTCGAAAAAGATGATTCTACTTCGGTTCTTGAGGACACTCTTTCATTAACAGAAGCAGGTGTGGTACCTACCAAACCTGAATGCATGATACAGTTAAAACACACTGAAGCAAATGAATATAGTAAAAAGCTCAATTGTTGTATCAATGTGTAACAGTGGATTACATACAATTTTTATCCATTTAAAAAGAATTGTATAAGCGTAGTTATTAAATGTTAATAAGGTTATCACATATGTTCTTTAATCCACGTAATTGTGTGCTCATGTTTAGAAAATATTCTCAAAATATTGCTTACAACGCTGAAAGATTGATCGAAACACTGAGCGTTATATCAGATTCAGAATACATAACAGTAAGTGCAATGTGCGACTGTTTTTCCACTTAATATTCCCCCTAAACTGGTAAGCTTTAGCAATAATTCTGCTGTGAAACCATTTTCTAAACGGGTTTTGGCATAGTCAAGTGAACAAACAAAGAAATGGGAGGAAGCACCGGCTGCACCTCCAAATGTCAGGTTACCAGTAAACTATTTCCAATAGCCATTTCTATCAAGTATTAATAATACAGTTAACTTTTAAACAGGTAATTTTTTAAATCAAAAATCAGGTCAGCAAACCTGACTCGACCTTTTATCAACATACCCACATACCCACTGCTTACCACCACCTGTCATTTCTAAAGTAGACATTAAGGGGGTGTTTGTTTCTGCTTATAAAGCCAGCTTATAGCTTTTTTGATTTTGAGCTTATGTTTCATAAGCTCGCGTTTGTAGCTTATTTTAAAACTTTTCGACTTATAAGTTTATTAGAATTGATAAAATTAAATAAGCCAAAAAGTTTCAAACCTACTAAACTTATATAAGCCGAAAAGTTTCATTAAAATAAGGAACTAAAGGGGCGTTTGGATTAGCTTATTTTGTATGCCTGTGGGCTTTTTTTAATTTGAAAAAACTCATAAGAAAAATACAGTAGTGAAAATAGATAGCCGAAGCATGCTAATCTAGTAGTAAAAATAAGAAAAATACAAAACTTGTTAAAACTTACCTGGTAAGTTAACGACGAAACATCACCTAGCCGAATAAGTATATGCTGAAAACAATAATCAGCAAGGTAAGCTGTAAGTAAGCGTCGGCAAGACAAAATGCAGTCAAGCATCAGCAGAGAACCTAGCGAAAAAGCCCCATGCCCGTTCACTGCAATTCACAAACAACAATCTTAGCACACACCAATTACTAAATTTCAAAAACAAAAACGAAATATATTTTGAGCTTTCAATGTTACCTCTCCTAGGGTCCAATTAAGCATAAGGAGAGTCATTTCTGCCACACAATTGAACCTTGGCGAATTTCAGAAAAGCATAAAAAGGCCCCTTAAACCCTGAATCCAACAAAAAAAGAGTATGAATTCATTTATTCATATGTGCAATAAAACTAATTACTTAAATAGTCTGGTCCTTTTGAATTTGATATTTAACACTTTTAAATATTGTCTTTTTAGTATGGTCATGAATGTATTTATTGTAACTCAAAACAAATTCAACCTTTAAGACATTTACCTCTAGAATCGAATGCTGCTCCTTTAGAGACGTTTCGAGATATAGGCTTAACATTCAATCCTGAAACAATTTAAGTGTGTCGTTAGCATGGCAAAAGTGAAAGTAATTGAGAGCTTAACATCCTTATAAATTGTATTTCTATAGGCCTTAGTTTCAAAACTGATGAAATAGTTAAGGCATTGAATGAGATGTTTACAAAACGCTGGCAGTGGTGTTCCATTGTGTAGGTTGGAAGCCCCCAAAGCCTAAGACCAGGCATAAGGTTGACATTGATATTATTGAACAGTTCCAGACTCTATATGTAAGCAACAACAGTAGTACCTTCATGACATGGTTCAGAACAAAAAGGTATGATTACTAAAGGTATTACTAAAACTATATCAGTTCATTGTTAGAGATTGTTAATGAAGAAAAGTATACAACAATGAAGAAAGGTATAGACCCTCCCACCGAGCTCTCCTACCGAGCTCTGAGCCGCGCCACATAGCTACAAGTGACAATTAACAACAAACTAATGGCAATACTAAAATGTTCCTATTATCTTTTAACGCAACACCAACACTAATTATTTCGACTTTCAAAGAACTGCTCTAAAGACGTCGGTTTTTGAAACAGGATGTACCTATAGGTTGTAGCCAAACAGAGCCTTTTCCTACTACGCACCTAGATCCTACTATAAATACAGTTATTATTACGCTGAACATAGAATTCATTAGCTGACCTACTGCTAGAATGCATATTTAATAGACATTAAATAAACAAAAGTTACTTAAAACGTACCTTCTCTTTTGTGACAGTGATTCATCCGCAATTTCGGCCTATATTAACGCGTTGCATAAAAAAATTTGTTTTCTCAGTTTTCCGTCCAAGCACTGTGACACAATAATCATATATTATTTATGACAATAGGAAATGACGATAAAAATATAAAAAAGTTCTAAAAGTGGTTCTTACCTGCTATTACACATCCAAAATTTCAGAAAGAGCTTTCCCATAACTGAAAGTGAATTCCAAAAATTCCTTTTCTGTCTTAAATGTACGTCTGTAGCTTTTACGTTTTATTAGGAGGATATGTCCGACATGGCTGCAAACTCAGTGAGTTGCCCCGCCAAGGTACGGACTATCTCAGCCCAACTTTAAAGTTGTGCTTTTTCCTAAACCAAAATAGTGAAATCGTTTGGCTCAGATTTAACAATGTGTGACCGGGGAAAAGGACATTCGACCCGCCGTGGCTGCAAGCACAACTCTTGTGGTGCTGCCGTGCCAAGATACGGGTCGTTTTCACCCGTGGTGATCCAGCTTGCAATCAAAGCTAGGAATCTATAGACGCACAAAAGTTATAACACTATCTTCATCGCCAATGTGAGCCAGCACAATGCATATAAAGCGAATAGCCACATTAAGACTTGTTTCCGTAAACCAATCCAAACTACGTTCACGGAGATATATCTTCCACCGAAAAAATAGACAGTGGCGTAATGATAAATGGCAAACCACAAACAACCATAACTCTGAAATCCACCCACCATAGCAAGCATAAGTAAATGCAACGAAGCATCAATAAAGCAACCGCTTACAACCCACACATAAAGCAATCAGCTATTACCACAGAATCACCAAAGGATGCGGTAAGCATCAGCAATTGCATTATTAGCTACAAAGCCGAAAAAACCTGCTGATCGAGTTGAGTGACTAAACAATCTCAAAATTGTTTTGGAGGCTCAGACAGGCAAGGGATCGAAAAAAAGGATATGTACGCCATGGCTGCAAGTGTATTAACTTACCCCGCCAAGATGAGGAGAATCTCAATTTTAACCCCTCGTAGCCGAAAAGTCATCACAGCCAATATTTGTGTTTATCAGCCAAGCCAAACGTTCGGCGGCATCCCGAGTTCACAACAAAGCAACGTCTCGTGCGATGCTGAGTGATTGACAACATAACGCTGCAACCACGTAACTTATCTAGCAACAAAGGGGGTTAAAAAATACCCCTATCCTACCAATCGTCCAATCGTTAACATTTCCACAACTAAAACCCGAACCGATCCAGCTTTTTTTATTATAAACCCGATCCGCTACCACTCCCTCTTATATTTTCTCCCCACCCAAAACTCAAGAACCATGAGTGATTATACGTGCCTCTCTTTCCCTCAATCTCAAAATTGTTTTGAAGGCTCAGACAGGCAAGCAACCGAAAAAAAGGATACGTCCGCCATGGCTGCAAGTGCAGTAACTTACCCCGCCAAGATGCGAAGAATCTCAATTTTAACTCGTCGCTGAAGAGTCATCACAGCCAATATTTGTATTTATCAGCCAAGCCAAACGTTCTGTGGCATCCCAAGTTCACAGCAAAACAACGTCTCGTGAATCATTAACATTTCCACAACTAAGCGTGTCGATTGCAAAAGCTATACCACCATTTTATATAACTAACAATAGCCAAGACTCAATTCCTCATCGTCTCAGTTACCATATTACATATGGCAACAACCACGTGACCGTGCCGCTAAGACACTGGAGTGGGCGGCAAAGATATAATACAGATGCAAAACATCTACCCAAAAATGCAGGTAAGGAAACAGCTAATAAAAAGAAATATATATGCCATGGTTGCAAGCTTAGTAAGGTTGTCAGGCCACACTGTAAGAACCTCAGCGTATAAGCAAGCCTCAACCATAAATACAGAAAGCATCAATTTTTACGGCCTTATAGCAGGCACAACGATACCAACGAAAATAGCTTCCATAAATCCCGTGCCACAAATCTGCAGCTAAGGAGAAGGGTTAACCCGCCATGGCTGCAAATCTAATAATTTGCCCCGCCAAGATGCGGATAACCTCTACTCCACAAAATAATCAAAGCTAACATACAATTTCGCATATGAGATATATCTCATGTACACCCAACAAACGTCAACATTATAAATTAACATAGGGGGTGGCTTACTTGACTTTGGACTTATGTTTCATAAGCCTGCTTTCTAATAGCTTAATTTTACACTAATAAGCCGTAAGCCGTCTATATAAGCGTAAACAAACACCCCCTTCAAAGGGTACGGGTTTCAGATTTTATTAATAAAATATGCTAAAGATCCGCATTTATATTAATAAAATGTTCCAAACATTCCCACTGATTGTATATAGTTAAAATTATAATTCGACACACATCCGTCGATTCCAACCCAAGCCAACAAATGCAAATCCCCAACAAAACAAACGAGCATATAAGGTCACCAACTTTACATACGACCATGTAAGGTTACCAAGGTCACCAGCCGACCAACAACGTTACACACCATGAATGGCTGCAACGAAAAGGTCGGTGGCATCGTGGTGATATGGGTATTGAATATATATAACATCAACAACTTTACACAATCCTAACATCCCTCCAAAATCTAAACAAAAACAATCAGCCACAAATATCAAATTAGGGTCATTTACTATTAAACCCTAAACCCTTAATTAACACACGGTTTCAACCACAAAGATTTACCAATAATCAGCCAACCAAACATCATCAACATATAAAATTTTCATAAAAAAACATACCTAAAACCCATAACACCATCTTCATCAAAACAAACAAATCCAAACCAAAACCCCCAAATTTCATAAAGAATTTCAATGGCAGAAACCATTAAAACTGAGATTATCTATTTGTTGTTTGATGAATTGTATGAGAGAAGATAGAGAATGAGGGAAAGAGAGACGCGTATAATCACTGATGGTTCTAGAGTTTTTGGTGGGGAGAAAAATAAGAGCGAGTGGTATCGGATCGGGTTTATAATAAAAAAAATGTTGGATCGGTTCGGGTTTTATAATAAAATGGTGATCCGATTTTATTAATAAAATATGCTAAAGATCCGGTTATATTAATAAAATATTCCAAACATTCCCACTTTAAAATTTAAAATATGTGGTACCATTCCTCAACGCGACTGACAAAAACATTCCAAACAACAATTTTACCATGGGTACCCCTATTCGTAATCCGGCTCACTTAATAGTGCCAAAAGGTATAAAAGATTCTTTTTGTACCCTCATTTTTACAGTGCAACGCAGTTTTTTATCAGTTTCTGTTTCGTAATTTTTGACAGTTTTATACTTTTGACCTGTTAAACGTTATATTATTCGTTCCGTTTTCTCCGTGTCACAGTTTTATAACATATACAAAATTATAAAAATACAAAAAAAAAAATACCACAGAAAAAACGCAAAAAATCAAAAGGGGTACAAATGATATTTCAGGGGATACATATAACATAAGCCTTTTACCATCGTCCTCATATCCTACCACCACCCTCTCAAATCAAACGCACCTTCGCACCTCCGTACTATATAGTAACACGGAGTAATTGATTAGTCCATTTTTTTTCTTGGTTAGGTATCTTTTACACTTTATTAAATCCTCCAAACTCTTCCTCGTAATTTCCTTAGTTTTGGGACCATTCGACATTCATGCTACATGTCTCACGCTAATTGGATTTCAGAAAATGATTACAAAGCCTGATTTCATGGTCATACTTGTCCTAATTTATGTTTTTAATAGTTAAATAACTTGCTGATGAGGCACATAACGAGTCATAAAAGAGTTTTAAAGATAAACCACGCTAGATACATATTCGAGGTTGTCATGGTCAAAGACAAAATTTATCATATAGATACATGAGTTATGCCATATACATATGAGTTAAAAGAGTTATCTATCTTCCGTAACTAAACAAATTAAACCTATACTTTTTACTTATTTATCCGAGTTTAACTTAACAATATTCATGAAATGCTTCCCTATACGTGGTTATAAGTTCAAGTTTTGTCCAAAACAATTGTATAAAACATATGTAACGTATATGTTACAAAATTATTAGTCTTTTTTCATTAAAAGAGACTACTAGTTATATATATAATCATAGCAATTGAAAAAAACACTGTTCATGTTAACAACTGTTCATTGCTCGATCCATACATTTTAATCCAACCCATTTTTTTCCAGCCCATATGTCACGCATACACATACATATCACACATAATACACCAGAGTCTTCCAGAAACCACACACACACACATGAATTAAGGGTTTCATCTTGAGGGGTTTTTTTATTAGGGACAAATTATTCTGGAAGATGACATGTGCACGCATATGTGTGATTCAAGAAGAATGAAATACTGGAGGTTAACAAGGAATCAGTACAAAAAATTGGAGACACACAAAAATAAGGTACCAAATTCTTTACTACTTTGTTTCAAGTTTAACAATTTTACAGTTTATAAATATATAAGAATTGAATTTTGAATGAACTGATTGATTGATATTGGATTACAGAGGTTATGATTTTGATTAGACTTTTTAATCTTTAATTTGTTAGGGAAAAGGCATCGAGTTGCTGATGTTGAAAGAATTGGTCCAAAACCCTTACTTCTTGGGTTTAATATACCAGCCACGACGGGTGTTTGGATTGTATATACATTTGCATTCCTATTTTGAAACGTATTTATGGTTTGGGATTGCTTATATACGGTACCCGTATCTTGGCGAGGCAGCCACAGCTGGATTGTGGTTGCAGCCATGGCGAGTGTGTCGTATCGCATCTATATTCGCATTCTTATTTTCAAATGTTGACGATCTGTCAACTTTGCGGAAAGTGAAAGGATGGCAGAGAGAGAAAGTTGCTCGCCTCAGCAACCTCCACATGCGCACACTGGCATCATATTGTTTAATTCATGTGTGTGCATTTTCTGGAAGACTCGGTGTATTATGTGTGATACGTGTGACATATTATCAGTGTTAAAAAAATTAGACCTGCTGTATCCTAGCCCAAAATTTTAGCAGGAGCCTACCGTAGGAAACGACATCATTTCTTGCTTAAAATGATAATACTTATAATGCTATGTTGTGCGTTTCACTTGGTTGGGATAATGCGGAAAGTGGAAGGATGGTATAGAGCGACAATGGCTCGCCTCGGCAACCTCCACAGGCGCACCTAACCCATGGATTGATCCAGCTTTCTGTGACAATGGTTACACATAAGCCTAATATTGGATTAACCTGATGTCAGTGCCCCCGCCATCAACACCCTCCCCCCCCCCCCCCCCCCCCCCCCCCCCCCCCGGATATTTTTGGTGTAGTATGCGTGCTTTACTAAGACCTGTATCTTGGCTAGGCAGTCACACCAAGCATGTGACTGCAGCCACGTCAAGTCTTTGGTACCGCTACTGTGTTCATATATCTGAGCCTCATTTGCGCAGCCTAATGATTTTTTTAACCATCCATATTTCCTATGCTTCTTTTTAAAGTGTCGGACATCAGGGCAGTTACGCTTAGCGCATAAAAAGGGTAAGAGGGGTGTCAGTTGTGTTGGATTCTTAGAGCAAAAGATGCATACCTTTTTTCTTTTTTTAGGCGATGATGATAATGTTGTGTTCACTGTGCATAGTTTACCCACGACCGTATCTTGGCTCGGCAGTCACACTGAAAGTGTGATTGCAGCTACGGTGGGCATTTGGTACTGCGACCGTATTTATAAATCTGAGCCTCATTTTTGCGACAAAGGACAATAGTGGAATTGCATGAAGGCAAGGTAACCTTGCTGAACATACAGGTTTATGCTAAGTTGTTGCGGTCTTTCAAGGGTCTAAACCACCTGACCAAATATTTTGAAAGTGTGACAACAGCCTCAGCAACATAGAGATGGTGGTGGTGCTAATCTCAGATTACATTCGGCTGGATTGACTCCCGCTTCAACCACGAATGGTGACAACCTCAACACTTCAACATGTAAGCACTAATTTGTTCAACTATTTTTTAATCTTTACTTGCATATGTATTTAGTAATTTGTTCAACAGACAGGTATTTATGAATGTCAACTGCATACTAACATACTACATTTGTTGCTTATTTAACAATGTCTAATGTTTAGAATCTGTTTTTACAGGAACCGCAAATACGCGCCACATATATTTTCATGTATGCGGAACACTATTGATTCCGTATTTTGTTTTTATACAAACCAGAAGTCAACGTCAGGTGTCGCGCACGCAGCCCAATAGCCAAACTCCATTAGATGGACACACTGGAAGAACATCTAACGGTGAGAAGATTCGTTTTTTTACCAGGCAACAGACAAGATAACTAGGCAAATGACATGTGGTAATTTCTTTGGGACAGGGTTAGAAGTGTATGTGTTGTCAGATGTTGGTTTGAGTGTTCCTCCGAAGAGACGTTGCGTATGTCAGCTAATTCAGCCTCATGCCGTGTTCAATCGTTGTTGACATCTGATATACCAGTTGCTGTTGGTAAGTTCCTTTCACTCTTTATTGTAATCGCTTTCTGTATGTTAATTTATCTTCGTGTTTCACTATTTGTTTGTGTTTTTAACAGATGATGAATTGTTACAATCGGCCCATGTGTCATCATTGTAATGTTTACAACTTACGACAAACCTATTTACTTTATGCTTCCCTTTGTATAAGTGATAGATCGAGTGTACAAAGGACATAACAATAGTTCAGTTTAGTTCTTTGCAATGTATTGTTATAAATGTGGGCTTATCATTTCTTATGAAACCTACTAATGCAAAACATAACTGCTCATGGCCCAGCCTAATGAGACTAACCCAACCCAGTTTCAACAACCCTATACATTCGACCCATTTTTTCTTTTTCCTTATCAGCTCATTCCATCACCGATTACCCCAGTATTAGCTCGATTATTCTAGAGCTACCCTCATAATCCGCATAACAAACCTCACATACGCAACTTGCGTTGTGGGTTTTCAGTAATGATGGACTATGGTACAAAACCACAAACTCTATTGGTGGTAAATTTTTGGATGATGATTAATTGATGCGGTGTCTTTTCCGTCTCTTGGATGAGCAGTCGGATAGTTTCGATTACACGTAGGAGGTTGATCCTTATTCCGAATTGTGAGTTTAGCAACCCTATCAATTTTTTTGGTATGTATTTTTTGGGGGTTTGAAATTTTAGTGTTTGCTTATTTTTCTGCTTATTTTAAGAATTTTACAAATAAGCAACTCATGACTTTTTTGCTTTGGATTCTCTTATATTATGTCGGTCTTAAATTGATGTTAGGAATTGTGTCAAGAACCATTAGATGGTTACATTCTCTTTTTAAGCTTTTATGGACCATAAGCAGATTAAATAAGCAATCACTGCCTTTGGGGTGCAATTATTTCTATTTTTTTGTTGCCTTTATATGGTCTTTTAAGTCTGATATGTGGCTATAAGTTTTGTGTTGACTATTCGTTAGGTCCAGATGTTTGAGAAACCCGATTAGTTTCACACATCAAAAGGTGTGGTTTAGCTACAGGCATTTGATGTGATATAAAAATACATTTGCGTATAAGCTATTCTCATAAGCTTTGGTTGCTGTTCGAGCATTGGGGGGTATTTGACCCGTATCTTGGCTGGCCAACCCGGATGGTATTTAAATAAATGCAACCGGTGTTTGTAGCCACGTGTATTGCGTATACATGTTTTTGACAGATAAGCCTTTGTGCAATATGGTTTTCTCATTATCTGAAAATCCATTTTTTTGATATTGGCTGCTAATCTACCTAAATGTTAACGATGGTTTTTACCTTAACAAGCTTCCGTGGCTTTCGGTAAGGCATACGACGCTTTTGTTGTGTAGTTTTTGGGTTAAATAAAAGTAGCGCAACAAACTGACTTTTTATTCTTTTTTGCAGGCAAGAGAACGACACATGCTTTTGCACTATTTGTGGCTGTATTAGTTGCAATATTGCTCTTTCAACGTGATGCTTTGTTGATGTCTGCTTGCAACCACACAAGATCTATCCATTTTTTTCGATTCTAAAAATAATGCTGATATTTATTATGAGGCTCTGATGAATTTCAAGAGGTTCGTTAAGGCTGTCATCATCCACGTCTTGGCGAGGCAAACCATTAGGTTTGCAGCCATGACGGATGTATCCGTTTTTTTTTATCTAAACCTATCTGAGCCTCATAGACACTAACAATTGACATAATAGATATATGAGTTCATTAGGCGATCGACACGACGTCGCTTTCATTGGCCTATTTTTTCGGCTGCTTTTATTGGCATCCCGTATGTGTGCCTTTCAACTTTGTTCTGGAGTTAAGAAACAAACATATAATCAGCATGGCTGCAACCACAATCCAACGAAAGTTGGTTCCTGTGGCAGCATAACATAGTCACAGGATCATCATAGCCAGGTAAAAAAGATTGTGGTTGCAGCCATGCCGTATGTGTGCCTTTCAACTTTGTGGAAATGGAAGGATGGCTGAGAGCAAGAATTGATCGCCTCAGCAACCTCCACAGGCACACACCACGGTTGATTGGGGCTGTCATCTTTTATTTCAGGTAAGTTTATGATAAGCCATTTTAATGCTTTTGTCTCTATGATTCAAAGGGTTTATTAACACCGCTTAACTGACAGTTTTTATGAATTAACTGTTTAAATTGATTATTTTCCAAAATAAGCAAATTTATACACTGTGTAATCTGATGTTGGTTTTGTTTTCAGCCCGTTGTGTACATTGTACCAACTATTTGTAGGAATTCTTACAAAATAGCCAAATGAGAACTCATATTAACGCAAGTTTTCCTTTTTGCATTTTACATATGCGTGACATGTTTATATATATGTTTCAGATTACACGGAAACCACATGTAGCAGGCCTCCTCTGAATCCGTCTCCATTGCGGATCGCCAAGTGTTTTCCAGGTATAACATTGATTTTTCAACTTTATCCTTTGGTCGAAAAAGGAAGACGCCTTATGGTTTTGAAATGGACTTTGAAACACTATGTGTTTCAAAGAAAGGAAATTTAGGTGATCGCAAGACCTTCTGCATATCTTCTGAGGCTAATGGTCAAAGTCGGCATTCAAAAGCATCGTTAAACATAAACGCAACGCATGAAACTTCTGTTCCAATGTGTGCGGATGTTATGGAATGATGCATCCAGATTAATTGGTAAGTATATTATTACTACATTATATAGCTTTACCTTTTATTAATTATTTTAGTTGTTGCCCATTGTAGTGGTTAATAAATTTGATTTATTGGTTTCTGCAGCTACATGATTATATTGTTAACTCAAGACATATTTCCTGTACATCGTCAAATATTAATTGCCCAACAAAAGAAGCAACGGCTCATCAACATCTAATGGACCATGATTGTGTGCAACCAGAACAATGTTTGCAGACCCTCAATTGGGCAGTAAAAACGACGCCGCATTGTGTCACTTGCCCTTTCGTTTCTTATTTGGCTTGATTTTGACCTGTTAATTCGCTCAGGCCAAAAAATGTTATTATAGGCGATGATGATAATTCCATGTTTACTATGCACAGTTTACTACGTCGGTTGAATTCAGCCTCATGCCGTATTCAATGGTTGTCGACATCTGAAATGTTCATGTTTCACTATCTCATGCTATTGATTATTGCTTTAACACATGCTATTTGTCATTACTTTATGATACATGTTCTATTACAAAGATAAAGTTTACGCGCCCGCAGCAACGCGCGGGTTTTTTAGCTTGTTAAGAAATAAAAAAAGGTTTGGACTCCAATTGGGTCAGTTTAGGACGTCTAATCCTCAGCGCAAATATTGAGGTTAGGAAAAGCAAGACCACACTTAAACTAAGAGCACCGAGTATAATAATGGGGAGGTGATATGCACACCACACAAAGTGATGTGCACACCACAAAATTACATATGTAATGCACATGGTACAACACCACATATGCATTTTTGTGGTGTGCACATCACTTTGTGTGGTGTGCATATCAACTCCCATAATAATGAGGGACCCCCGCTAATCTAATCTGAGGTGCTCTTCGCCGTTTGGTTCGCCATTGCATCGGGTGGTGCTTTTGTTAATCCTCAATGCAAATGTTGAGGTCTGGAAAAGCAAGACTACACTTAAACCAAGGTTTTCAAGCTCGGGATCCTACCCAGAATCGTTTTTACTTTGCAGTATCGTAAAATCGTAAGATCCTAAGATCAGAATCGGGATCTTAACAACCATGACTTAAACTAAGAGCACCAAGGATAATAATGAGGGACCCTTTGGGTTTTTGTGATTTATTAATTTGGTATGATGGATATCATAAGTGAGGTTTTCGCTTTAGTTAATATTGAGATGTTTTCAAGTTTGTGTGTGAGAGATAAGCTAAAAAACTAAATTACCAAACTCAACTAAAAATATACCTACTTTACCAATCTGAACCGAATATCATGATTTTATCGAAATAAACCTGACACACGACGCATATTAATCAAAAGATGCGCCATCAAATGCTCCATCAAGATATATGCACCATAATGCGTCAAATGCGTCGTCCTTTCTTAACAAATGAACATTTCTTATTAGAATCATAAATGTGACAACACCAGATTGAGATGGGTACAAATGAAAGAGTAAATGATACATAATTAACAACACCATAGTCTTTCTTAGTTCAATGAATCATAAATGTGACTTATGTGAGTATGCTCATATTAGGGGTGTAAACGAGACGAGACAACTCGCGAGTTACTCGAGATCGACTCGTAAACTACTCGAAATCGACTCGATCTAAACGAGTCGAGCTCGAGCTCGAGCTACTCGAGTATATTTTCGAGTCGAGTTTGAGCTTCATAATACTCGGCTCGTGAAGCTCGCGAGCCTTATCGAGCTTCATAAATCGAGTCGAGTCGAGCTTCATATGGCGAGTATTTATCGAGTTCGAGCATGAAATGTGGAAATAATCGAGCTCGAGTCGAGTTTCGAGCTCGAGTTTTATATAACGAGTCGAGCTCGAGCTCGAAATATAAAGCTCGCCCGAGCTCGAGCCGAGTTTCGAGCTCGAGTTTTAGTATTCGAGTCGAGCTCGAGCTTGGCAGTACTCGGCTCGTTTACACCCCTAGCTCAGATGATTTTCAATGAATCATAAATGTGACAATGTGAGTAGCTTTGCTTCAATGTGACTTATGTCTCAATGTGGTGACTTATATGACTGTGTTTTGCTTTACGATTCTTCAATGAATCATAAATGCATTTTTACCTCAACCATCATAATCCAACTACTCATTTTAACATCTTTATTAAAAATGAGAAGGATACGACTTGATAAATGAAGATACTTAAATAAGAAGTCATAACTTTGCCAACTACCTATCACTGAACATTAAATAAAGAGTAAAATGCTTAGTTGTTTAACAAATGTATTTAAAGATGTTGAAAAGTTATTGTTTTCCTTTTCATTGTTTTACTTCTTTTTCATTTTCAATCTTTCAATGTTCATGTAGAATACCCGAAAATGAAATTAAACTCAACAATAACTACTAGGATGCGCCTAATTATTTTAACACAAATGAGCATCTATAGCTTAATGCGCCTAGTATTGAAATGAAATTATATACGCCTCATGTTAGCATATATGCACCTAGAATGCTCCCCCATTTAACGCACAATGCGCCTCATTTTAACATATATGCGCCTAGAATGCTTCCTATATGCGCCTAGAATACAAGTTTGTTTCTGTTTTAATAAATAATGCGCCCGAAATGCATCTTATTTGCGCCTCATTTTTGTCTTTTTGTTGTAAATGCACCCTAAACATCCATCGTTCATTATTCAATCTAACGAAGTGCACAATATGTTCATTTTGGTAAATAAAAAATGTGTTGTTCATTTTGGTAAATGATACTTTATATAGTTCATTCAAGAAATTTTCTCAAGTAAAAAAGGAAAAAACTGAAGTGACAGAATAACTTGTACTAATGCACCTGATGCTCTTAAACTTCGAGTTAAAATCATCTCTAAGTGAATACTTTAATAACAAAAAGTAAGTTCATAAAGTTACCATCAATTAATACCTCTCATAACATCTTAAACTAGGTTTTTAACCCGCGCTCCGCTGCGGAGCGCGAGGTTATTCGTTTTCGTTGATGTCTCCATTGTAGCAGATGTATAGACTATACTGGTAAGGGATGTTCATACTACCTATGCTGCAGGTAGTAACAACACTTTAGCATTAATAAGAAGTGGATTAAGAATAGGGAAAGTGTTCATAATTTTTGAAATATCTTTAGCATTACTAAAAGGATTAGATACACTAACAGTTGTTTCAAAAGTATTCTGACGTATATTTGGATGAGAGTGCATACTGACTTTTATCAAGCATGCCACTAACTAAATTTACAAATTCACTTATATGTTGAAGTACGAAATCTAAGAATTACAAACTAACTACAAAATTATGCACTTGTGACGTTTCCATGTAGCAACACACTAACAGGATGGTTTCTTGATATGTACATCACTTCGTGATATTCTGTGACCGACACGTCAACGTTCGAACGATTGCTACCAATACATGAAGCAGGTGCACCTTTTTTTTTGAACGGCAGAAATTCATTAAAAGCTAGCAAGGAGCTAGAAAAGAAAATTACAAACTAATAAGTTTAGGGTTTTTTAACCAAGAGATCCAATCGATCTTTGGTTTATATCTACTATTTAACCATAAAAACGACATTTGAACAATATCATCAAATAAAGACGCCTGATTTGAAGCAGGTGCACCTTGCAGCTCATGGGCTTCGGAAGACGACTGGTATTCTACTGATTTTGTCTAACATGGAAGATAGATGGATTTGGGATTTGAATGGGGACGGTGGATTTTGTGTTAAAGAAGTTCGTAATTTACTTGACGTGACTTTCCTTCCGAAAACTGATTCTCCTACGCGGTGGATTAAGACGATTCCAATTAAGGTTAATATCTTCGCTTGGAAGGTTTCTCTCGATCGCCTTCCTACTCGTTCTAATTTGGCTCGAAGGGGTGTGTTGGTACCTTCTTCATCTTGTCTGATTTGTAATGTTTCTGACGAGGAACCTTTTGTTTAGATGTGATTTGGCGATAGAAGTCACACGTTTAGTTTACAGATGGTGGAATTTGGTTTGGATTCCTTTGGATTCCTACATATCTTGGCTTTCTTGGATCAAGGCGTTGCGGATGAATTCTAGGAGTAAAAGTGTTTTGGAAGGAGTTTTTTATACTGCTTGGTGGAGTATTTGGAGCTATAAAATTAAATTCTTTTTTCGGCCAAGAAACCACGGCAAGAAGTTCTTTTGACGATATTGTTATGCGATCGTTTTCTTGGTGTATAGCTAGGAGCAAAAATACATTTAGATGGGATAGCTGGCTTCAGCATCCTTATTTACTTTTTTGTAATTTTCTAGCTTTTTGCTAGTGGTTTTTTAATAAAGTTGTTGTTCAAAAAAAAACATGTGGAAAACAGTTAACACAAATGAATAGGAATAGATATCTCAGAATAACAAATGTAATGAAAAAGTAACAGAAAATATACTAAAGCGTGCGGTATCAGGTGTATGGGACCGCTTGCCTTTTTTTGCCTAATTTCTTAGAAGTAATCAGTTGTGAGCTATTAAGAGAAATAACGATGGTGATCAACCCTAAAATTATATAAGATTTACCTACGAATCGATTGTAAGCCTTCAATGCACTCTATCACAGTCGCCTTGTTTGACATTGCAGACATTACGGCTTCGTGAAGTGCATGGTTAGTTTTTAACAGTGAAGCCGCAAACAAAACCTGCATTTTTTTCACACATAATTTGTATTGCATTCTAAGATAGAAATTAATCATCAGTAGTTTGAGGTGGCGATTTTGACCCATTATATATGAATGGGTCAATTCAGGTTATGTTATATATTTGACGGGTAAAACTGTGCAAAAACTTTAGCTTAAAAGGAAAAGGGTTGAAAATATTTGAAGTGTATTTTTTAAGCGTCGAACCTCCTAAACCATGTTATATGTAAGAAAAATGTAGCGTCACTGAGATAAAATCATTTTTGCAGTTATATTAGACTTTAACTTATGTATAAACTTATTTTTTTAATCCAATGCCCCATTCTGCCACCTCTAGTGATATACACTAAAAAGGATAACAACGCAAACTGCGTAAGTGATGACTTACTACCCATCTAGTTAGATTCTGCTTACTTCTGTTTAGGAATCTCTGGAATTATGTAAACAATTACTACATGAGATTGCAGTCTAATAAAGTTGACTTTGACTATGTGCGTGAAAGATATCAACATACTTGTAGGGTAAAAAGGTCAGCGGATCATCAATCACCAACACAGCTAATGTCAACGCAATAGTATATAACTAAAGAGAATACAACCAACCTGTTTCAACTGTTAATGTAGATCACTGCCATCGAATTTGCTATATTTTGCTCTGCCTCTTCCATGGAATTTGCCACCTTCATCCCTGTCGTTGGTCAGTGTCCTTTTAGTGTACATGCATGTTTGTGATCAAATAGATTGAGCACAATAGGTTTGCCATGTAACGGGTCAAAAAGGGTTATTTCTCAATATTAACACTTTTTGTTTACTTACAATATTAAAGATTTAAAATGCCATGTCCAAAAGTTTTATGTTACATACCTTGTTTATTTTCACGGAAATGGAACTGATAGCTCGTGAACATCACTACGCAGGAGTGCTAACACGTGCCCGGTTCTGCTTTGATGCTCAAACACCTGCATTAAACATGTTGAAGAACGTTAATCATAGATACAACCAAGTAATCGCACATAGTGCATCAAATAAACCTCGTATTGCTCGTTCCCACCTATCTTATTTCCACTTTGCTTTCTGGTTGGGAAATGTCTCAAAACATACATCTGCAAGAGCTTTTAGCATAAAAAAGTCGTATATTTTTTTGATTGGCTCAAAAGGTAGAGCATCAGAGAAACATCATGTATCCGCCATGGCTGCAACTCTAGGAAGTTGCCACGCCAAGATGCAAAGCGCTTTATCGCTGGTCCTTCTTACCGATAAACTCATCATTACCTTCTATAAAACAATATTAATGCGAACTCTAAAACAACATGAAACCCCGCCGTTTCAAACGGCCTTTAGGAAAACAGTAAAGTGTGAGACACTCCCAAACGGCAAACAAACCATAAGTCAAGCGCACTATATAAGAAAAATAATCAGCGGGCATTATAAGCGTAAACAAATCACGGTGTAAACGCATCTCACGACTGCAAATGTAGCAATTTGCCTCGCCGTGGGTATACACGCAAAAGGCAGTCTATGACTACAAAGAACTGTGCCATAAATTCATAAGCCGGAAAAACCTCCATGGTTGCGTTAGGATAAACGC
Organism: Tanacetum coccineum; assembly: GCA_026074375.1. NCBI lineage: Eukaryota > Viridiplantae > Streptophyta > Magnoliopsida > Asterales > Asteraceae > Tanacetum > Tanacetum coccineum. The sequence goes on along the minus strand of BQNB010000618.1, from coordinate 84,058 downwards.
CCCGCCAACATGAACCACTGAAACCAATTTTTTTCTAGAGTTTTCTCAGCAACTCTATCTTGGTTCAGTTCACATGACTAAATATTGTTCATACGAATCACACACCTAAAGCGCTCATCGTCACACACCGACCAACAACGCCACACACCATAAATGGCGGCAACGAATAGATCGGTGGCATCGAAGAGACAACAATAATGTTACCAACCAAAAGCCACGAAGGCGTACATACTCCTCCAAAAAATAAAAGAATGAATTAAGTAAAATCAAACCATATCCAAATTAATATACATATACTTGGATGGTCAAAGATTGATATATGGTACATGTTGTTAATGAAAGAGTACACAAATGAAGCCAGGCTGGCTCGGATAATCTGTACTGTGTGTGTTGGTGGTCACGGGCCGGGTCACTCATTAAATGCACATGGAGGGTCCAACCCAGCAGTATAATAATCAACGGGTCAGGACGGAGCTTGCGTTAAATACATTTAACACCAGAGTCCTGCCTTTTAAGTAAAGTTAAGAACGACCTTTAGGAAAACAGTAAAGTGTGAGACACTCCCAAGCTGCAAACAAATCGTAAGCCAAGCGCATTGTATAAGAAAAAAATCAGTGACCATTATAAGCATAAACAAATCGTGGTGTAAACGCATCCCACGGCTGCAAATGTAGCAATTTGCCTCGCCCTAGCTACACATGCAAAAGGCAGTCTACGACTACAAGGAATTGTGCCATAAATTCATAAGCCGGAAAAACCTCCATGGCTGCGTTAGGAAACGCCCCGCCAACCTGAACCACTGAATCCCATTTTTTTTCCAAATTTTTCTTAACAATTGTATCTTGGTTTAGTTCACATGACTAAATATTGTTCATATGAATCGCACACCTAAAGTGCTCTTCGTCACACACCGATCAATAGCGCCACACATCATAAACGGCAGCAAGGAATAGATCGGTGACACCGAAGAGACAACAATAATATTGCCAACCAAAAGCCACGAAGTCGTAGCTAAAGAGAATGGTCAATCAGCCATGGCTGCAAATCTAATTATTTGCCCCGCCAAGATGCGTACAACCTCAAATCTATGAGCCTGCAATGCATAGTACCTTATCTCTCGAATACCCAAATTCTATACATTCCACCATTCGACTCTTACAAGCGCTAACATGGTAATGTACCTGTAACACAATTAAATAGTTATTAGCTAAGTACAAATACGAAGGTGTTTAACTTGCATTCTGAAAGCAATGGTTGCAATTTGAGGAATCAGATAATTGATTAACGGGGGTTGTTAGATTAGCTTATTTTTTAGTCGTATGGGCTTATTTGGACACGGAAAGGTTCAAAAACCCATTTTTTGGCTTATGAGCTTATCAAATTGAGCTTAACCCAAACTAATGGCAACTGTGTACTCATTATAAGCCCAAAAAAGTAACCTTATCAGCTTTAGAGAAACTAAATAAGCTCATAAGGAGGGAATATACGCTAATCCAAACACCCCCTAACAGAATAACAAAACCCACATAAAAAAGCAATGTCAAACATTGAAAAAAAATCACATACCCTAATCATAAATACTCCTCCAAAAAATAAAAGAATGAATTAAGTAAAATCTAACCATACCCAAATCAATATACGTATACGTGGATGGTAAAAGATTAATACTTACAAATTAGAGCTCGAACCACACATTCGATTAAGCATCCAACAACAAAACCCATATCATTCAAGAATTAAACCCCAACAACAAAATCAATTTGTGATGAGGAACTAAACCCATATCATTCAAGAACTAAACCCCAACAACAAAATCAATTTGTGATGAGGAACTAAATCCCACATCATACGTTTTTTTAACCAATTAATTCTATATTTTCAATAGTGATGGATGTGTGTAGAATTTGTGTCGAGTTTGTGGCGGATGTATCTAGAATTAGAGAGAGAAGTATGAGAGAGAAAAAGAAGTAGGAGACGGTGAAGAACACGTATGAATCATACGTGTTTAACCACGACAATTAAAAAGTCGGCATTAATTACTTTAAAAAAATGGGTCGGATCGGGTTAACCCGTCGGAACTGGCCGGAACCCGCCGGAAGAACCCGGGTCGGACCGGGTAGCATTTATAAGCATTTATGAGGCCAGGCTGCCTTTTAATAAAATTACATAATATAGTTTTATTGATTACTAGTTTTTTTAATACCCAACGCACGGAGTTTAGACGTTAGATTTTAATTAAGTGTTTAATTTTGCAAGTGCTTTCATTTTTTCGTATTTGCACATTGAATGTCTTATTTACCATTATTTCAGTAATTGTGAATTCGGATTTCTCTTAATTTAAACAATTGTGACAGTTATAATAAATGTTTCCTACCATATTAAACAAAAAATGCTAATCCTCATGTTTGCCAATTACATTCTTGTGTGTAAATAATAATTTAGTCGTATTTAATATTAAAACCCGTATACGCATGTGATAAACTAATAAAATTGAATAACAATGAGTCCTTATTGAACGCATATAGTAAAAATAATTTTTTTTCTGGATATCCTTACTTAAACTCATAAAGAGAAAATGCATGAGTTGTTCGTATACGTACAACATCGTCTATTCGTGCTTTCATTTTGATATGACCCCGTAATAATCTTGTACATATATGTGTTGTATTTTTAAAACAATATATATATATATATATATATATATATATAGAGGAAGGTTAAAATAAAAAGACAAATATCCGTGAGAAGGATAAAAAGAAAACTTTTTTTTAAAAAGTTCTTAAAAAATTTCAAAAAAATTCCACAAAATCAGGTATGTTGGTGCATAAAACTTTTGTAAAAGAAGTTTTTCTAATTTTGAGTTTTCATACGTTTTTTTAATGCACAAAAAAATAAAATTTGATGCACAAAATTTTCAACTTGTTATAGTTTGATGCGCAATAAAATTTTGATGCAAAAAGTCAAAAGAAGTTGGGTACAAAAACGAATTTTTGATGCACAAAAAAGCGATTTAATGCACAAACGTTTTTTTTCATAATTTTTTTTCGGCAAAAATATTCACTTTTAAAAAAACTTCCTTCACAACTTTTTCATGCACCAACATACACGATCTTGTGGAATTTTTTCAGAATTTTTTGAGAACTTTTTTAAAAAAAATTTCTTTTTTATCCTTCTCACGGATATTTGTCTTTTTATTTTAACCTTCCTCTCTCTCTCTCTCTCTCTCTCTCTCTCTCTCTCTCTCTCTATATATATATATATATATATATATATATATATATATATATATATATATATATATATATATATATATGTTGTAATGTTGTAATTTTAAGATATAAAGTATATGGGTACAAAGTCTAAAGGGTTATTTGTTTATTTTTTGAAATTATTAAAAAACATGGAAACTTATAAATTTACACTTAATTCCATATTATTTATTTAAAATTCAACCACTAAAGTTTTATTAATTACCTTTTTTAAGTTTTTTGTTTTTACAAATTTGACACATATATTTTTATGTTTTTTTTATCCACAAAAATTATCAATTTTGACAAAATTGGATTCAATTTTGATTTTTTTAATTAACTAGATAGCACAATTTTACATACGTGTCAAAATTAAGTGTTTTAACTGTTTTAATTTTTTTTCCAAAAGATCAAGTCTTTAGAAAACACCAAAATAATTTAATTTTTTTATTATATAAAAGATTGCGTAAATCATATTCCAAAATAAAATACTAACAGCTTAATAAATGAATTAATATGACATAAATAAATTTAGACAGGTAAAGAATAAAGTTTCCAAATTAACACAAAACATTAAAGATAAGGGAGAATTAAAAGGGACAAAAATAACGACGGGAAGTTGCATAGAAGGTTCTAGTAGACACTGTACTTCCCTTGTTAACAAAGCAAAGAGGGTACAATAGTCATTTAACACCTCACGCTTCCCTAGTAAGTCTCCGTATTATATAAACCTACCCATTACCTAACACGTCTTTCACAACTCTTCATAACTAAAAAAAAACACTCGGAGCAAAATCAATTAAGATGGAACAGAATTCCTACAATCGCGGCGGTTATCGTGGTGGCCGGAGTAACCGTGGTGGTGGTCGTGGTGGACAAGATGGTGGTAACGGTGGCCGTGTAAACGGTGGTGGTGGTTATCCACGTGGCGGTGGTAACGGTGGTGGACGTGGTGGTTACGCCGTTGCACAAGACGGTGGTTACGGTAATAACAGTGGCCGTGGTAACGGTGGTGGTTATGGTTACGGTGGACAAGACGGTGGTAACGGTGGTGGTGGTTATCCACGTGGCGGTGGTCGTGGAAACAGTCAGCAGTACGATCAGTATGGTGGTCGCGGTGGCCGAGGAAACGGTGGTTACGTGCCACGTGGCGGTGGCAGAGGAAACAATCAACAGTACGGTCAGCAAGAAGGATATGGTGGTCGGGGAAGGGGTCGTGGTGGTGACCGTGGTGGGCGTGATGGTGGGGCCTACAGGCAGAATGTGGATCGGGATAATTATGGATCAAGTGGGGACCACCGTGATCTAAGGAATGGTAGTGGTGTTGTTGGATCTGGTCAACTTCCTGCTCAGACTTCTTCGTTGACTAGTAGTCTTGCTGGTACTTTCTTTTACTTTGTACTTTTTGTTTTTTTTTTAATTATTTTTTTATTATTTTTAAGAGTGTTTGGTTAACAGAACATACATTTTTTAAGAGTGTTTTATAGAACTTTTACTATGTTAACTTTTGGGAAGAATTTAAGGGCGCGCTTGGTTCATAGCAAGGAATGATAATGGTAAAGGCCGGCTCTCCCCCCTCGCTTATCGGCGGCCCCACCCCGGCCCCCCCCCCCCCCCCCCCCCCCCCCCCCCCCCCCGCGCGCTTACCGGCCCCCCCCCGCCCGCCCCCCGGCCCCGCGCCCGCCCCCCCCCGCCCACCCCCCCCCCCCCCTCCCGCCCGGGCTCCCCCCTTCCCGCGTCGGCATCAAGTCACCGGTCCCCCCCCGGTTCCTACGGCTCCCCCTCCCCGGTGCGTGGTTATACACCCGTCCCCGGACCCCCCCGCCCCGCGCCCCCCTCCGCGGCCCCCCCGCCCCCCGCGCGCCCCCCGGGTATTTCTCATGTCAGCTGCTTAACCCGCCTCGCATGCCCCCCCCTGCCCCCTGGCCGGCCCCCCCCCAGCGGCAGCACCCCCCCCTCCCCCCCCACCGCCCGGCCGCGACCAGCTCGGTCTACCGGTTAGGTTACGTCCCGCCGCGACACTCCCGGCCCCCCCCCCCCCCCCCCCCCGGACCAACCCCCCCCCCCCCCCCCCCACCCCCCCCCCGACAGGCCCCCCCCCCCCCCCGCGCCCACCTCCCCGTGGTCCCTCCCTCCACTCTCGACTCCTCTCACTGCCTCTAGCGGATCGCCCCCCCTTGCCTCTCCCCGCGCCCTCCCCCCCCCCCCCCCCCCCACCCCCGCACAGGGTGGTCGGCGATGCGCCCGCGCTCCCCCACGGAGCCCCCCCCCACCCCCCACCCCCGCCCCCCCCCCACCCCCCCCCCCCCCAACCCCCCACACACACACACACACACCCCCCCCACAACCCCCCCCCACACTCGCCCCCCCCCCCCCCCCGAAACACCCCCCCCCCCCCCCCCCCACCCGGGCGCCCCCCCCGGGTCCAGTCCCCGCCCGTGGGCCCCGGCACCACCCGTAGGCTCGCTCTCGCCCGGACTGACATCTCCCCCGGCCCAGGGCGTCCATCCTGCGGCTTCGGTTAGGCCCACCTGGCGCCCTCGACGTGGCGGCACCGGGCTGGCGGGTGCTGGATTAAGGAAGGTGATGTAGGAGGAGAAAAACAAAAACCACCCCCCCCCCCCCCCCCCCCCGGGAACTACGACCCATCGAAGAGGACGCGCGCAGCCCGGACCAACAAGCAACAGTCCAAACAAAGGCGACACAGCGGCGGAGGCCAAGCGGCTAAGGCCGGCGGGATAAGCCCCGCCCGCCTAACCCCCACTCGCCGATCAAAGGATCGACGAACCCGTACCACCGCCGGCTAACCCACCTCAACAACCCCCACCGAACGATCACTCTTATCAACAGATCCACACCCCCCCACCGTTTCCCAGGCTCAGAGCCATCGATGACCACGAAAGCTCACGAGGTGAACAACCCGTAGACACTCACAACCGCGCGCCGCCACCCCCCCCCTGTAAAGACAACGGAATCCTAAACCCACACCATAAACAAACATCCCCCAGCCAGAACGCCAAAGGCGAAATCGGAAGGGCACCCGAACAAGACGCAAAAAACACCCCCCCCCCCCACCAACCCCGCACCCGCGAGATCAGCTAGAATACGCCAAACCTGCCCCTCGCTCGCAACGCCCAAAGCCCCCAAATACCAATAGACCCCGGAACTTACAACGGCTTAGCCTCCACTCTCACGTCAGTCCCCCCAGCACCGCCCAGCACCTCTCACAACCACACCAAACACCTTACACAGTCCGCTACAGACCGTAGGCGACCCCCCCCCAGTCTACACCAACGAGCGCCCGCGCCGCTGTTTACCCCGCGCCCACGCCCTCTCATCCTCACCCAGCATAGCTCTTCCTCCACACGATTCAGCTACGCTCCCCTTAACTACACCCAAAAAGACCTCCCGTACACAATTGGTTGTGCGGCCTTTTCCCCCACCTATCCCCTTCACCCATTGTCACGATCCCCCCAACCCCTCTATCCTCCCACCCCCCCGCTCCACCGCCCCTTGAATCCTTTGGACTCGACCCCCCCCGCCACCAACCACCCGGGCCCTTCTCGGTCTTGTGCAATGTTCTTGGGGTTTTCATGTGTGGGCCAGGTCATACTCCTGTGGACCTCCTCAATCCTCCCATTACAGCTTTTAGCTTTTCGCTGTTTTAAAGTACCCCCCCGTCGGACACCGATTGGCACGAGTACTCATCTCCGCTTCCCTCTCCGGGTGCTGCGAGCGCCACCGGCGGCTTCGCACTTCCCTTACGCTGCCCATCCCATCCATCGCGGACACCTCACACCGCCCGCCCCCACGCATGCGCTCAGGGGCTCGGCAACACCCATTCTTCTCGGCTGCCCCCTCGGCTGCGCCGCCGACTCCGTCCCCGCCCACGGATCCACGACCAAAGCCCACCCCCCCCCAACACACCAGCTGACAGCCGTCCCGCGCGGGAAGGTGCACCATCACCCCCCTCTTGCTCTCTGCGATGCGCCGCTCGTGTGTAGTATATTTGTTCGGGTCGTCTCCTTCTCCGGCGGCCGCTTCGCGTGGCCCCCCCCATGCGAGTGGTGTCCACTTGAGTTCGGGTAAATTTAGGGTTTGTTATAAAATGAAGCATCTTTGTAATGTCTTTTATTTCTTATTTAGGGCGCGCTTGGTTCATAGCAAGGAATGATAATGGTAAAGGCAAAAGGAATACTAAGGAATGTAATGAGCATTCCTTAGTATTCCTTATGTCATTAGTGTTGCTTGGCATGACATAACTTGCTATTACATAAATATACGTCAGCAACATAAAATAATTGTGTTTCTTGTTCATGATCACTTCTAATGCAACTGGTTAATGAATATAACACAATTTAACTCATAGTTATTTCAAGTATGTTCATAGTAAAATTGACTTGACGAACACATATGAAAAAACTGAAAGCAAGTCTTCGAACAAGGAAAATAATGGATGAAGTAATCATAAATAAATCACAAAAGAAAAAAGATAAGCTATTACTATAAAATAAAAAGGTGGAGGACATTGTTATTGGTAACTGCTAGCAGTTAGGGAAAAATTAAAGCAAGTGGGTAATGAAAATTGATTACCCCCAAAATTGTGGGTAATGGAGTATGGTCCAATATTGAGGAAAGATTAACTACCTTTTAGTTAGCCAAGCATTATTTTTCATTTTCTTTTCCATTCCTCATGTCTTATAATCCTCAACCAAGCACCCCCTAAATTGTTATTTTTAGTTTTATTTATGAAAGCAGTGGATACCTTGTATATAATGTTAGTTTGCTTGGCAATATTTTGCTTAACCAAACACCCATTGAAACTGCTGACCTGCACAAAAAAGCTTTAGTTAAGAAATAAGCACCTAAACCCTGTTTCAGTATTAGTATATTTTATCTTCTAAATTTTACATTCACAAGTGTTTTGTAGACATGAAATTGGAATAAACTACCAAATAACACAAAATGACAATTTATTAGATGTTTTAATCGCCTTGTCTAATACAACAAAGAACTTTTCTTTAGCTTTCTTCAATAAAACAAATGATCAATTTATTTGTTCAAATCTTCTCGTCTGTTACAACAAACAAAAGACTTCCAAGAAGTCGGTTTGCTTACCAAATCACTCTTTTGTTTCTAATGCTTAGGGGTGTGTGGGATTGCATATTTTTATCTCTGCTAGATGGCTTATAAGCACTTTAAATAAGCACAGACGCATGTGTTTACCAAATCGCTCGGTAATCCTAGTCATTCTTTAAACTAAACTAAAATAGCCAATCTATCAATCTCAAGTAGATATGTCTAGAAATATTTAGTATATAAATAAATCACATAACATGAGGTGCTTGGTTATTTAATTTGGATGACAAACATATTATCTCTTAGTTAAGTTACTATACTTGAATTACCTTTTTTACTTTGTGTTTAATAATGTTTTGATGTTCTCATCTGCACTTCAGATCTTCAGATCCAGGAACCTAATGTATCAAGTCCACCCAGTCCTGTTGCTGACCAAGGAAATGCTTATGTACCAATTCAGCGACCTGACCATGGTGGGACACATGCATCAAGCCGGGTGAAGCTTCTTGTTAATCACTTTCCAGTCAAGTTTTCTCCATCAACAAGTGTACTACGCTATGATGTTGACGTGAAGAAAGCTATTAATCCTGAAGCCTCATCTGCTGCTGCCAAATCTGCAAAAAAACCAATTCCAAAATCAGACCTACGAATGATTCAAGAAAAGTTATCTTCTGAATATCCCAATCAGTTCCCGTTACTGCAGACTGCCTATGATGGTGAAAAGAATATTTACAGTGCAGTTGAGTTACCTTCAGGAACCTACAATGTAGAATTATTTGGTCGTTCTTATACTTGCACCATCAAGTATGGAACCGAGTTAAATCTTTCAAAGCTTCAAGATTTCTTGGCTGGAAATGCTGCACAACTCCCTCGGGATGTTCTTCAAGCACTTGATGTAGTGATGAAGGCAAATCTTTTCCGTGAAAAAGTTTCAGTTGGTAGAGGCATGTACCCTCGAGAATACCGAAATGAAGATGACCTTTTTAATTGTGGTGTTGCTGCTTACAGGGGCTCTCAACAAAGCATAAAGATCACTTCAAAAGGGCTGGTATTGTGTTCAGACTATTCCGCAATACCTTTCCGTAAAAGGATGCCGGTTATTGATTACCTTAAGGAGTATATACGTGAAATCAAACAAGTAAGTGACATTGCTCAAAATGGGAATTATGTCATGGCGGCACTTAAAGGGTTGAGAGTGAGTGTGACTCATCGTCGTACTAATCAAAAGTATATTGTGGCGGGTTTGACTGAACAACTTACCAGAGATATCTCTTTTCAATTGGAAGATCTTGAAGGGAATAATCCACCGGAAAATGTTATGCTTACTGAATATTTCAGACAGAAGTGGAATAAAGAGATTGTGCACACGAACATCCCTTGTTTGAAACTGGGAAATAGTAATAAGCCGAATTATGTTCCAATGGAATATTGTTTCTTGGCTGATGATCATAGGTACCCGAAGGAGGAACTTGGAAAAGAAGCTCAAAGAAAATTAAGAGATTTGTCTCTTCTTGCTCCAGAAGTGCGCAGGAGAGAAATAAGCAACATGGTTCATCAAGAGTATGCAACTGGCAGGAACGGGTATGTGACTACTTTATTTAAACTGCTCTTTTGTTAAATTTCTCGATGCATAAATTATGCGTGTGTTAGATTCTCTAGATAGTTTCACATTTTCATCATGGTAAATTGTTATAGGAATCTTTTGGTCTGTAATCGGGTTTTGGGAGATACATAGCTGTCTGTTTTTTTTTTGAAAATTGTGTTTTTTCTATTAAAATGTAGTGATTAAACTGTGACAAATAAATTTTTAAGGAAGTAATTTGTTTGAATGATTAAACGCCTTTTCAGTACTGATATGTTTGTAGCGTCTCATAGTTCTGTTTCACATTTGCAGTGCGGAGGTGATCAATAATTTTGATTTGGAGGTTGGTATGGAAATGACAGAAGTTGACGGTCGTGTGATGGCCCCACCTAGACTAAAGCTTGGTAGTCTAAGCGGTAACATGAACATCACAACAGTTGACAGGCAAAAGTGTCACTGGAATCTTCTGCAAGGGAAAACTTTGGTTACTGGCAAAACATTAGAAAGGTGGGCCTTGATAGATTTCAGTGGTAGGCTAAATGCTGACTTGTTCATTCCGAAATTAATTAACCGATGCAAAAGTCTTGGGATTCAAATGGAAGAACCTGTTCTGGTACATTGGTCCAACACGAGGGAGCTGTCTGATGGCGTTAAAATTGATCGTGTTCTTTCAAAGGTTGTGGAAGATTCAAGAAGAAAAAGCAATGGGCAACTACAAATGATCATTTGTGTGATGGCTGCCCAACATCCAGGATACAAGCATCTCAAATGGGTATCTGAGACAAAAATTGGAGTGATCACTCAATGTTGTTTGTCCCCAAATGCAAACAAAGCAAATGATCAGTTTCTTGCTAATTTAGGTATGAAGATTAACGCCAAGTTAGGAGGTAGTAATGTGGAACTCCTTGAGCAGTTCCCTCTCTTCAGCAGCGAGGATCGTTATATGTTCATTGGTGCTGATGTAAACCACCCAGCTGCTTCAAACACTTTATCTCCATCTGTTGCAGCTGTTGTGGGGTCCATCAACTGGCCTGCTGCAACTCGTTATGCTGCTCGTGTGTCCCCACAGAAACACCGTAAAGAAGAGATTGTGAACTTCGGGAGCTTGTGTTTGGATTTGATCAAAAGTTATGTGAAGGAGAATGGTGTGAGACCAAACAAGATTATTGTGTTTCGTGATGGTGTGAGTGATGGGCAGTTTGATATGGTTCTAAACAAAGAGATGGTTGATCTGAAGAAAACAATTTATACCGAACAATACCGTCCATGGATCACTTTTGTTGTGGCTCAAAAACGACACACAACACGTTTGTTTCCAAACAGTGGGAGAGATGTGGGGAACGTGCCTCCTGGAACAGTTGTGGACACAACGATTGTTCATCCTTTTGAGTTTGACTTTTATCTTTGCAGCCATTTTGGTGGGATTGGAACAAGTAAACCCACCCACTACTCTGTGATTTGGGACGAGAACAAGTTTTCATCTGATGAGATGCAGAAGCTAGTGTATCATTTGTGCTATACCTTTGCACGGTGCACAAAGCCAGTGTCATTGGTCCCACCAGTGTACTATGCGGATCTTGTCGCATATAGGGGTCGGATGTTTCAAGAGGTGGCCATGGAAATGGAGTCTTCTGGTTCGGCTCCTTCTTCATTCAATCAGTACTTCTACAATCTTGAGGGTAACTTGAAGGATTCTATGTTCTTCATTTGAGGCCGGTGGTTCCAGTGTCCGAAGTGCCAATACGCAGGCAAACATCCTTTTCTATACTAGACTTAGTAACTTAGTAAAGGAGTTTGTGCGTGAATCTAAATGCATTTCGTGTGTTTTTGGTGTGTTTTCTTAAGTACTATCAAGTCTGTTGAATAATGGTTGTGTGTGTGTGTTTTACCTTCGCATTCCAACTTAGGTTGCTGAAGGTAGCTTATGCTTTTACTTGTGTGGAATGTTTGAAGTTGCTGCTATGTTTCAGTTATAATAAAAATGTTGTGTTTATGTTACATGTTCGATGTTTGATTGCTGCACCTTTTAAATTATGTTGATTTCATTTAAAAGCTACTTGAGCAAATTATGGTCGTCAAAAGCTGGTAAGACCCACTGACTTTAACAGGTAATGGATCCTAATTCCTAAACTATACAAGTACCCGTAACCAATGTCCTGATGTTGATTAGTGTTTAAAACCAGTGTCATTGAACTGATCATTCTTGAACGATGTAAGATATCGTTTGATCTATTTGGTTCCAAGTGCAATCACATAAAGGCCAGATTACATTTACACGGTCAACAGGCTGTAAGAGTGCACGGTGCAAGGCGCCATTGGCCTTTTTTGGTCCAAAGGCGCTGCCGTTTTGCACCCTCCCCAGCGTCATTCACACACCATTCGTCCTATAGCTGGGCAACCAACGAGCATTGTTCGTAACTTTAAAAAAAAAAAATATTCTTAAGTGAGGTTTGTGTTTGTGTGAGTAAAAAAATTTATTCTTAAGTGAGGTTTGTGTTTGTGTGAGTGTTTGTATTTGTGTTTGCTTGTCGATGCTTGTAAACTAACGTTTGCTTTTTTTGTATTTGCAGGTTTTGGCGCCTAAGTTAAACCAAGATGTTTTTTTCTACTCCTTTTTATTTTCTATTTTTAACCCTATGTATGTTACGTTGTTACTGGTAGTTCATTTGAGTCTGTTACATCATTAGTCCTTGATGTGTTTACATTGTTAGTTTTGTTGTGAATGTAAAGAACAAGAATAAAAAATGAAGAGAAGAATGAGAGGAAAGGTGCATTCTTATAATTAGATTGATCATTCAAGAGGTTACAAGTAGGAGTATTTATAAGGTTAGGAAGAAAACCCTAACTTGTTACTAAAGCTAGGATGAATAGACATAAGCCCATAAACCCATAATATTTTACAGTACTTCTCCTTGAATATTCATCGTTTATTACGCTATAAATTGCGTCATTAAAAACCTTATCAAGAAAAACTTAATGGGATAAAAACTTGATGAAGGAAAAGAGTGCAGTGCGCATAATGCTCATCCTCAATTTAATGTATATATCAAGCATCGCATGCCAATTTTCTAAACGAGTTGCTCGAATACTTTTGTCGGCAACAACTTTGTAATGAAGTTCACCAAATTGTTGATGTTAAGAATAAGTCTTGCAAAAATGACCAAATATATGTGTAGCTTCCAACTCAATATCAAATGCGTTGGTTGAAAAGTATACAATGCATGTACAAATAATATAAGAGAAAAATACACTTTCATGACGCATATTAATTGCAAAAATTAATATCAAAACCTCAATGGCACTTATGTATGTTACTTGAGGGTCAATCATTCCTTAGAGACATGGGCAAAAGCAATTTATATATCACTAGCAGGGTATCCGCGCGATGCGGCGGGTACCTTGTGATTAACCGGAGAAAAACAAAAAAATGATCTCGATGAGGCCCAGTTCACTCATTTTTATAGGTTTCGTCCGGTTCTTTCCGGTTCGTTTTCGGACGGCTTTTATTTGCTAGCCGAACCGGTGGCCGCTCATGTTCCTGGTTGAACCCGTTGGTCCGATCCGGTTTTTGAAATTATATGTATCATCATATAAATTGTATGAAGCTTTGTGTGTTTTATTAGTTTGAACTGAGCGTGCTCACGGTCCGAAAACCGGACCGGACCTAACAAGACCAGACCGGACCGAAACCGACTTTGGCCAAAACACCAGACCAAAGACCGGACTGAAATGGTCCGGTCCGGTTCGGTCTTCGGTCCGGTCCAACAAGGCATAATCGCCGGGTTTTTTATAAGACCGAACCAGACCGACCGGACCGAGGACCGAAATTAAGAAAAGGATGGACCGAGGACCGGACCGAAATAGGTTCGGGCCGGTTTCTCAGTCCGTTTTGCTCACCCATAGTTTGTACAGTGTATATAATAACATGTACTTTTCATTTTAGAAGTGTTTCAAAAATAACATTAATTAGCGTGTTTAATGGATTTAGAGGTGTTTTAAGAATAATATTAAATGTGTTGACCAATTAATAAGTGTGTGTTTGTGCATTTGTTAATTGTACATCTTGCATGAATATTTGTATTTCTAAGTAATAGGGGTGTTTCAATAAGAGTATTAATTGTGTATTAAAAAGTTGTATAATATGTTTCTTTGTTTGTATGTTGTTTGCATTAAAGAGTGTATGTAATATATTTGTTTTTTTGTTATATGCATTAAAGCTTGTATACTATGCATAAAAACTTAGATTACTTAAAAAATTAATGGTGAGAGAGATATCAATTTGCTTTATAAGATAGTAAGATGCGTCCAAAATAATTTTGATCTATATAAGGATTTAATTCAATTTGATCAAATAAAGTTACTGAGAACTTTATTAATTGTTTTTATAAGTTGAAGTTGTGAGATATTCTTGAGGCATTATATATCCTTCATAGAATATAAGAGTTATAATAAACCCCATTTTAGGGAAAAATAAATATACTTCTATGTAGCTTATCTCATAAAATATCAATAAGATATTTACATCTACCTCGAGACAATATGTCTCTTAAAAATCAACTTATTGTTTTTGTGAATTTATCTATTTCACAATTCAAGTATTAAAGCACATAACTTTAGAGCTCTTATTTCGATTTCGCACAAAAACCGATGTATATCCAATAGATTTTACACATTGACGTGTATGAACTTCACGTTCTAATACTTTTAGTATTTTCAAGATACTATGTCTTTTTATGTTGGTCAATCATTTCATTGAGCGCACATTTGGATATTAATTGATTTATGATCCTCATCATGCATAATAACAAGCAATATATTATATGTAGACAAATTTATCGACGTCGTTTGTTTCAATTCCATATGATTATAGACATGCTAGAATTTATTGAGATCTCATTAGCTACCTGAGGTTCTTTGGAACCTTCATGTCTAGTATCTCTTTGTGAGACTATTATGGATACATCGAACAATCATTTTGTTTTCATGCTCCATAATTTTCACCGAGGTTTTATTTCGAATCGATTAGTCTACTGTGCTTGAGGCGTGTCATAATCAAAACATGAGTAGCTGAAATTTTATTTTTGGCCAATGTTTATGTATGGCTATTAGATTATAAATTCATAAAATTTCTTTCGAGGATCAATAGAATATGATAATTTATTCTGAATTTGCAGCTACTTCTCTCCTCCTGAAGGAATTATCCTTCTTCTATATCCCGTTTATGTGCATTTAGGTGGAGTAATTAATTATATAACGCACACAAAAACTAAAATGGGAAATGTTTGGTTTATAACCAAAACCAATTATAAAAGGGAAGATTTTTAATGACATATTGACATGATGCTAATTTTGTAGTTGTGTATATTATAATATGGCCCATACAACAAAAGTTTTTTTTTCTCTCATTTTCATTTAATACTTTAGAAGTAATTCATCGTATATTCATGATGAAATACTTTACCACACTAGTAACTAGAACAAACAAGGCATATAACCAGAGACCATTACCACACTAGTAACTAAACAAAGGCATATAACCAGAGACCATTATAAAAAATGCCATTGATTCCAAGTATGACACTATTCTTCACACTACAGATCTTGTCATCACACATCTTAAATTCCATGTCAATACAGGAGCTTCCAAATGCACGAAAACCCGTCGCCCCATGTTGGAAATAAAATGAAACATTGATCTTGTTGAGTTTTCAGTTGCAACTTCCAAATATCCCAAAGCCATAAACCTTATAAGAATCGTAAGGTGTAACAACGCATGCCCAACATATAACCGTTGACCCATGTGATAACCAAATACATACAATCACATTTAATACACGTAATCAAAATAGATTAACTTGACATGCATAGATTCAGCCGTGATTGTTGCACAATTCCAATACCATGATGCCCACCTCACGTGTTCAGCACATGGAAAAAATACAACATGCGATCATCACATGTTCATCCACTCTCCCTTAACAGCATAAGCCCACGTCCACACTTCCAACGAACAACAACCCAACATATACAAACAAACAAACAGAACTCGAATTCATAGGAGTCTTACAAAGACTCACGTTATCATGTTGCAAACCCTAAAAGAGTTTACTTGATCAACAAACGAGTAGCAACTCGTCTCTACCCTAATCGGGTAGGATAATGTGCACATGCTATTGGAAGTTGCTATCGAAAACTTAGTAAGATAAAGGTTTGTTAATTGCTAACATGGGGCGAGGGGTTTTTGTGCATTTGGAAGTTCCTATGTTGACGTGGGATTTATGTTTATTGTTCGCATGAAGAAGTTGTGTTTCTTCTTCATTGTTAGCTCATAATAGTGGCATGTCACTATTATGTTAGGTTTTTTGTTTGTCGCACTTTTGGTGCATGATTGTTGCCTATGTAACGGGCTGTGATGTAGGATATCACCTGCATCCATTGTACTTCAACGACTTTTTGGTGTAATACAATTTATCGGAGAAACCCTTTACAAAAAAAACTGCCATTGATTGAAAAAAAACTAGGCATAACTAAACAAAGGCTACACCAAATTAGTGAACCAAATAACATAACAAGTTACATAAGAAAACCTATCTTGATTATTATACACAAAAACAACCAAACAAGTCGATTACAGAGGAAGAAACAATACATGGCGGATTACAACATTTAAACAAACTAAACATCATTATACTTGAACAAACTAAACATCATTTAAACAAACTAGACCATTTTGATATTTAAAAAAACTAGACCATTTTGATTAATCAACAAACACAGCATACTAGTATCTAAACACTTATAAAACAATCAACAAACCACTTACCTCTAACCATCTTGATTAATCGTAATTTGAATTTGGTTTAGGAAAAAATAGGTTCTTATGAATCGGGCGGTTTTTTGGTGCAAATGACTTTTCGTTTTGTCTGTGTAATTTGATCTCTGACTTTTGGTTTAGGAAAAAAGTTTGCGTTTAAAATGTTGCATGTTTGATCCCTGAGGCTAACTTATTGCAGTGTTTGGAAAAAATGCCCTTGCCGTTAACGATTAAATGGATGGGAAAAAGGTGAAAGGACCGGTCAACTCCTTTTGGTCAACCACTGGGACGTCTGATGTAATTATTGACTTACTAGGACGAAACATGCAATTTAACCATAACCACAAGGACCAAACATGTCAAAATTGAATAATATTTGTATAAATTTTAACCAAATTCTGTAAAAATAATATCTATTATAAAGGTTGAGGTGAATGAAACCAATGTTTTTAAGACCGGGTCTCTAATTGACCTGGTCGAGTCACTGGGTTACCGGTTCGATCACCTCAATTTGATTTTTTAAAAATTATATATTTGAAATGTATTGAAGGGATAAATGTTTTCCTATAATATTTTCACAAAATAATCGACTTAAATACTATTACAGAGATAGGGCTTTGAGCCCAAGATAAGAATGAAACAACTAAGAGATAAATGTACAACTAAACATTACTAAGCCTATTGAAAACATACTAAACATATATCCGACTAATATTGGAAAGAGCCCAATCAAATGTGTCGAATAATATTGCTAGCTAATACGCCTTCGCAGTTGGAGCGGGAGGAGATGGTACGCTCAAACTAGATCAAAATTCTTCAAACAATGCGGAAGGTATACCCTTGGTGAAAATATCAGCATATTAGAAACGAGAGGGCACATGTAGAACTCTAACCTGACCAGCGGTAACCATATCTCGGACGAAATTAATGTCGATCTCAATGTGTTTCGTCCGTTGATGTTGAACAGGGTTGGCAGACATATAAACAGCACTAACGTTATCACAGTAGACAAGAGTTGTTGTCGATAAAGGAGAGTGTAACTCACGAAGAAGATTATGAAGTCATACAGTTTTTGCTACAACGTTAGCAACACCCCGGTATTCAGCTTCGGCACTGGAGCATGAAAGAGTGTGTTGTCGTTTAGCGGACCAAGATAATAAGTTATCACCCAAAAAGACACAATAACCGGAGGTAGACCTGCGTGTAGATGGACAACCCGCCTAATCAACATCAGTATAATCAACCAGAGAGGTAGTGGAGGACGCATAAATCCAAAGTACCCTGAACATATCGCAAGATACGCTTGAGAGTAGCTAAATGTGGCTCTCCCGGATCATGCGTATAAAGGCAAATCTGCTGAACTGCATAAGACAAATTTGGACGTGTAAAAGTAAGATATTGGAGCCCCTCTGCAAGGCTGCGAAATAAAGTAGGATCCTGAACAGGAGCACCTTCTGGACCCAGTTTAGACTCTGTATCAATGGGTGTCCGAGAAAGGTTACAAGTAACCATGTGAGCACGCTCAAGGATCTATAGAGCATACTTCTTCTGTGATAAATACAAACCTGTAGGAGTATGATTAGCATAATTACCAAGAAAGTATTTAAACGCCCCAAGATCAGTCATGTCAAACTCATTATTTAGAGAACCTATAATCTGCTAAAGTAGGGCTGGAAAGGAAGTTGTAAGAATGATGTCACCCACATAAATAAGTAAGTAAGCAACCTAAGAACCCTGTTTATAGATAAACAATGAGGAATCGCAGCGACAGTGATAAAATCCAGCTCGTGTGGCATAACCTGCAAACCGCTGAAACCAAGCTCGGGGTGCTTGTTTCAGTCCATATAAAGATCTCTGTAAAAGACAAACATGATGAGGATACCTATTGTCAATAAAACCAAGAGGCTGATGCATGTACACAGTCTCAGATAAGTCACCGTTAAGAAAAACATTCTTGACATCAAGTTGGTGTATGCGCCAGTGACGAGACACGGCAAGGCTAAGGACCGTGCGAATGATGACCGGTTAAACGACCGGACTAAACGTCTCATCAAAATCAACACCTAGTTGCTGACTACTACCGTTAGCAACTAAACGAGCCTTATAGCGGCTCAAAGTCCCGTCAACATGAAACTTATGTTTAAACAACCACATGGAGCGAACCCTATTAACACCCGCGGGCCTTGGTACAAGTAACCAAGTGCCATTTTTAACCAACGCATTATATTCATCGTATATAACATTACGTTAGTTTGGGTCCTTTAAGGTGTGAGACAGATTTTTAGGGATAGGAGAAATAGAGGAAGTATGTAGAGACAAGCGGTCGATAGGTTTGACAATGCCTGATTGCGACCGAGTGATCATGGGATGAGTACGAGGAGGTTCGTGTACATTTTCGGTGTTTGGCTGGGGATTTGGAAAATCAAAATTTTGTGGTGGTAGTTGACTGGTTTGATGGGCCGAAGTAGATAGGCCGCTAGCGTGGTTGTGGGCTATCGAAGTTGGGAGGGTGGATTGAGGTGAAGGTGATGGGTCTGTAGGAGTTGGGCCTTGGGGTGTTGGGCCGTATGGGGTGTTGGGCTCAGCATTAGGGATGGCCGTATTATTGAGCTGAGTCGTTTCGTAAGTTGGGGGAGGTATAGGGGCTGATGCGAGGTTGTTTAAGAGGGGGGAAGGTGTGGGGTCGAGGAAGGTGTAAGAAGGCAGGGAAGAGGGTGTCATAGAACGATATGGAAATTGGGTTTCGTCAAAAGTTATGTGTCTAGAGAGGATAATTTTATTTGTTTCGAGGTCTAGGCATCGAAAACCACAATGGTAAGCGGGGTAGCCCAAAAATATACAAGGAGGGGCTCGTGGAGCAAGTTTTTGTGGGGAGTGAAGGTGAGGGTAGCATAGACACTCGAATATTCGTAGGCGAGAGTAATCGGGTGGTTTGTTAAAAAGGCGAGAATAAGGTATTTCATTGTGAATTGCGGTAGAGGGTAGAAGGTTGAGTAGATAGGTGGCAATATGGAGAGCCTCGACCCAAAAGGTCGAGGGAAGGTGTACTTGAAAAAGTAAAGTGCGAATGACATTGTTGATTGTTTGTATTATTCGTTCCGCTTTGCCATTTTGTTGGGATGTTTTGGGGCAAGAGAATCTAAGTTGAATGCCATGTTTGGCAAAGAGGATGTGAAGTCGGTTATTATCGAACTCACCACCATGATCACATTGGAAGCTTTTTATTTCGCATTTGAATTGGTTTTTAACATAATTACGAAAGTGCAAAAATTTATCAAACATGTCAGACTTTGAACGAAGAGAGTATATCCATAGGTAATGATAGAAATGATCAATGAATAAGACATAGTATTTAAAACCACTAGAACTAATAATGGCAGATGTCCATAAATAAGAATAAATAATATCAAAACAATGTTCGACAATAGAATCCGAACTATGAAAAGGAAGCTTCATATGTTTGCCAAGTTGGCAAGTGTGACAAATATGTGAAGATTTTCCTTTATTACATGAAATAAAACGACTAGAGACAAGCGAACGTAGCACTTGATCACCCGGATGTCCGAGGCGTTGATGCTACGTGGAAGCACTTGTCAAGAGAAAAGCAGTGGGAGAAGTTGACGGCTTGGTAACTGGATAGAGATCGCCCGACACTACTACAAAAACAGGCTAATGCAACAAAAATTTTGCAACGGTATATTTTCGTTGCAAATTTGCAACCATAATGCAACGAATTACCAACCGAATTGCATCGACAAAGAAAATGGTTGCAAATCCGTTGCAAAATATAAACTAATTTCTTTTATATATATTGTTATTTTTTCCATTGCAAATTCGTTGCAATAATACAAAATTGCAACGGAAATGCAACGAAAGACAAAAAATATATCTAAAAGAAATTACAATTTATTTTCCGTTGTAATTCCGTTGCAAATTTTCATAATTGCAATGGAATAGCAACCGAACGATTAAAAGTGAAACATGAAAGAAATTATCATTTGTCTTCTGTTGCAATTCCGTTGCAAATTTAATTAGCAACGGAAGAAAAAATAGATTCTAAAGCTAATTTGAAAGAAGTTATTTTTCCGTTGCAAGTAATAAAAATTTGCAACATAAAAGCAACAAAAAAATAAGCCTAAAAGAAATTATAATTTATTATCTGTTGCAATTCCGATGCAAATTTTCATACGAAATAGCAACCGAAAGGCAAAAGTGAAATGCGAAATAAGTATTACGAAGCTTGGGTAAGACTTGAACAAACCATATTTGTAATGTGAGAGAGTTACTATGAGTAACCATTTGATGCCAAGTGAATGAACTTATTTGGGAAGTTGTTAATGCTTTCTATTTATAGGAAAGAATTAGAGTTTATAGATAAACCCTTTGAGGAGTGATAAATGGTTGTAGGGAGGCCACGAGTTGATCATCCAAAAGCAGACAAGGAGGACTGTGTAACAAACTACTTAAGTGTTGGATTGTACATCTTAACTGTTAGTTCTACATAAGATGTTCAATGGATGAGTCAAGATGTTATTGTTATACATTAGATGTTCAACGGATAAGTCGAGATGCTATCGTTATACATTATATGTTCAACGGATGAGTCAAGATTCTATAGTTATACATGATATGTTCAACGGATGAGTCGAGATGGTATCGCTGTACATGAGATGTTCAACGGAGGAGTCGAGATGCTATCGTTATACATGAGATGTTCAACGGATGAGTCGAGATGGTATCGTTATACATGAGATGTTCAACGGAGGAGTCGAGATGCTATCGTTATACGTTAGATGTTCAACGGATGAGTCGAGAGGCTATCGTTGTACATGAGATGTTCAACGGATGAGTCGAGATGCTATCGTTGTACATGAGATGTTCAACGGAGGAGTCGAGATGCTATCATTATATTTTAGATGTTCAACTGATGAGTCGAGATGTTATCGTTGTACATGAGATGTTCAACGAATGAGTCGAGATGCTATCGTTATACGTTAGATGTTCAATGAAGGAGTCGAGATGTTATCGTTGTACATGAGATGTTCAATGGAGGAGTCGAGATGCTATAGTTGTACATAAGATGTTCAATGGATGAGTCGAGATGTTATTGTTATACATTAGATGTTCAACGGAGGAGTCGAGATGCTATCACTATACATTAGATGTTCAACAGATGAGTCAAGATTCTATCATTGTACACGAGATGTTCAACGGATAAGTCGAGATGGTATCGTTGTACATGAGATGTTCAACGAAGAAGTCGAGATGCTATCGTTGTACATGAGATGTTCAACGGATGAGTCAAGATGCTATCGTTGTACATGAGATGTTTAATGGAGGAGTTGAGATGTTATCGTTAAACATTAGATGTTCAACTGATGAGTCAAGATGCTATCATTGTACATGAGATGTTCAACGGAGGAGTCGAGATGCCATCGTTGTACATTAGATGTTCATCGGAGGAGTCGGGATGTTATCGTTGTACATGAGATGTTTAACAGAGGAGTCAAGATGTTATCGTTGTACATGAGATGTTCAACAAATAAGTCGAGATGGTATCGTTGTACATGAGATGTTCAACGGAGGAGTCAAGATGCTATCGTTGTACATGAGATGTTCAACGGATGAGTTGAGATGCTATCGTTGTACATGAGATGTTCAACGGATGAGTCGAGATGCTATCGTTGTACATTTAATGTTCAACGGAGGAGTCGAGATACTATCGTTGTACATGAGATGTTCAACAAATGAGTCGATATGGTATCGTTGTACATCTCATCGTGATGTTATTTTTATACATTAGATGTTCAACGGAGGATTCGAGATGCTATCGTTATACATTAGATGTTTAACGGATGAGTCAAGATTCTATTGTTGTACATTAGATGTTCAACTGATGAGTCAAGATGCTATAGTTATACATTAGATGTTCAACGGAGGACTATAAGGTAGTGCTACACACACCATGGCTAAAGCATACTTTTCAAACGTTTATGGAGCAACCTATGAACGTAACAGTGCCATAAATGACATGACACATGTTGTCCTTGTCTCCGTCCATGGATGTCCACCACATGGACTACCCATAGCCTTCAGATCGCATTATCAGGCTTGCTCGAAACCTTAGATGCATCCTAGTAAATATACGATCATTTCCCTTAAAATGATCCAAGTAACAACCCGCGTCCCAAGCTCCTACTGTTCTATCCCGGAGAATGTAAACACATCACATAGCCGCCGTGAGTGTTACACCAACTCGTGACTTCGGTTACACCTTGGGGTCCTTACCGAATGTGGTAGACCAAACGATTGGCTAACTTCCAACTCAATAAGTACCATACGTAAACCCATATTAATGTTGAATACGTACTACGATACATACGGTAGATATGATCTTTCAAACTTGATTAGATATCACGAGCATGATACATAAAAAAACCATATATGATAAAATTCTTATCTTAATAATATTGATTAAGTTTTTATTGGTTAGAATGTATTATTATATGTAGAAAACGGTAACAGATTTTACCAAGTGACATAAAAACTTTAGACTTTACTTATATACCCAAAGTATCATTTATTAAAAAATAAAATACACCACTAAATTAGTAATAAAAAAATTTAATCCTTAAAGTTTTATCATTTTTCGTTTACAAATCATATATTTTTTTCCCGCAATGACCATATAAATTAAACCCGCAAGGAATGTTTTAAAATCCGGTTCAACCGGTTACCATCGAAAAAAGAGTCAAATGAAACCGGGTTTTAAATTTTCAAAACCCGATTAGACTTTTGTTTTTTCATGCTTTTTTACAAAAAAATTCACTTCCCACCAATTTTTCATTTCCCGCTCGGTTCCAAAAGTTCCCTCAAAGTTTTCACCAAATTTTTTGTTGCCCTACTTAACTTACCGCCTACCATACATACCAACACCATCAAAACTTTTCTTATACTTGTTCAAGCACACAAACTAGATCTAGATCTAGATCTGTAACATGAACCAACACCAATTACCATAGCTGTTGCCTTTCACACACACCAGCATCATCAAAACTTCTCTCGTTTATCAATCTTCAAACCGATCCTAATAGGTAAATTTCTATTCTCATGGTAATGTCAAGATGCTATCGTTGTACATGAGATGTTCAACGGATGAGTTGAGATGCTATCGTTGTACATGAGATGTTCAACGGATGAGTCGAGATGCTATCGTTGTACATTGAATGTTCAACGGAGGAGTCGAGATACTATCGTTGTACATGAGATGTTCAACAAATGAGTCGATATGGTATCGTTGTACATCTCATCGTGATGTTATTTTTATACATTAGATGTTCAACGGAGGATTCGAGATGCTATCGTTATACATTAGATGTTTAACGGATGAGTCAAGATTCTATTGTTGTACATGAGATGTTCAATGGATAAGTTGAGATGGTATCGTTGTACATGAGATGTTCAACGGAGGAGTCGAGATGCTATCGTTGTACATGAGAGTCGAGATGCTATCGTTGTACATGAGATGTTCAACAGATGAGTCGAGATGCTATCGTTATACATGAGATGTTCAACAGAGAAGTTGAGATGCTATCGTTATACATTAGATGTTCAGCTGATGTGTTGAGATGCTATCGTTATACATTAGATGTTCAACTGATGAGTCGAGATGCTATCATTGTACATAAGATGTTCAACGGATGAGTCGAGATGCTATCGTTATACATTAGATGTTCAACGGATGAGTCGAGATGTTATCGTTGTACATGAGATGTTCAACGGAGGAGTCGAGATGCTATCTTTGTACATGAGATGTTCAACAAATGAGTCAAGATGGTATCGTTGCACATGAGATGTTCAACGGAGGAGTCAAGATGCTATCGTTGTACATGAGATGTTCAACGGATGAGTAGAGATGCTATCATTGTACATGAGATGTTCAACGGATGAGTCGAGATGCTATCGTTGTACATTAAATGTTCAACGAAGGAGTCGAGATACTATCGTTGTATACGAGATGTTCAACAAATGAGTCGATATAGTATCGTTGTACATGAGATGTTCAACAGAGGAGTCAAGATGCTATCGTTATTCATTAGATGTTCAATGGATGAGTCGAGATGCTATCGTTATACATGAGATGTCTAACAGATGAGTCAAGATGCTATCGTTGTACATTAGATGTTCAACTGATGAGTCAAGATGCTATAGTTATACATTAGATGTTCAACGGAGGACTATAAGGTAGTGCTACACACACCATGGCTAAAGCATACTTTTCAAACGTTTATGGAGCAACCTATGAACGTAACAGTGCCATAAATGACATGACACATGTTGTCCTTGTCTCCGTCCATGGATGTCCACCACATGGACTACCCATAGCCTTCAGATCGCATTATCAGGCTTGCTCGAAACCTTAGATGCATCCCAGTAAATATACGATCATTTCCCTTAAAATGATCCAAGTAACAACCCGCGTCCCAAGCTCCTACTGTTCTATCCCGGAGAATGTAAACACATCACATAGCCGCCGTGAGTGTTACACCAACTCGTGACTTCGGTTACACCTTGGGGTCCTTACCGAATGTGGTAGACCAAACGATTGGCTATCTTCCAACTCAATAAGTACCATACGTAAACCCATATTAATGTTGAATACGTACTACGATACATACGGTAGATATGATCTTTCAAACTTGATTAGATATCACGAGCATGATACATAAAAAAACCATATATGATAAAATTCTTATCTTAATAATATTGATTAAGTTTTTATTGGTTAGAATGTATTATTATATGTAGAAAACGGTAACAGATTTTACCAAGTGACATAAAAACTTTAGACTTTACTTATATACCCAAAGTATCATTTATTAAAAAATAAAATACACCACTAAATTAGTAATAAAAAAATTTAATCCTTAAAGTTTTATCATTTTTCGTTTACAAATCATATATTTTTTTCCCGCAATGACCATATAAATTAAACCCGCAAAGAATGTTTTAAAATCCGGTTCAACTGGTTACCATCGAAAAAAGAGTCAAATGAAACCGGGTTTTAAATTTTCAAAACCCGATTAGACATGTCGGGTTTGAAGTGACCCGGGTCAACCGGGTGTCGAGACCCGATAGACTTTTGTTTTTTCATGCTTTTTTACAAAAAAATTCACTTCCCACCAATTTTTCATTTCCCGCTCGGTTCCAAAAGTTCCCTCAAAGTTTTCACCAAATTTTTTGTTGCCCTACTTAACTTACCGCCTACCATACATGCCAACACCATCAAAACTTTTCTTATACTTGTTCAAGCACACAAACTAGATCTAGATCTAGATCTGTAACATGAACCAACACCAATTACCATAGCTGTTGCCTTTCACACACACCAGCATCATCAAAACTTCTCTCGTTTATCAATCTTCAAACCGATCCTAATAGGTAAATTTCTATTCTCATGGTAATTCTTGTTTAAAATATAGTGTTATATGTACAATTACGCTATATATGTGTATATAACATGAGTGTTTGGTGCTGATTATAGAGTGTAATTATGCTCAAATGTGTTAGCCAACTTAAATTGATATTTTGGTATTTTCTTATGAGTTGACTAATAATGTTCTATCATATTATTTTCTTTTGTACTGCAATGTTATATGTGGGCGTTTTTGATTGCTATCAGTAAATAACAATGTGATTATCACTTTTTAGTGTTTTAAAAGTAGCAAGTTAAGTGTAGATATTTGATAATGTATCTTAGTTCTTGAATATATGTTTTATGTTTAGACAGTTTAGTTGATGCACTTGTATTAAAACAAAAATGATTTACTGCATAAGAAAAGAATTTGTTAATCACAAGATATAATTTAAAGAGCGTAACAGTTGATGATGTTAATCCTTGTTATTTTATAGATTTATTATTATAAATGGGTTATAAGTGTATTTTGTTGGTATAATACTTATTATCTTTAATTTAAGATGAAAGGGTACTAGTAGTATGTTGATTCATGTCGTTCCTTTATATTTCATAAGAGTTGGTTTATTTCGTGAGATTCCCTTACGTTTTAATCTCTAGAAGGCACAATAACCATAAGCAGGTAAAAAAACTTTCGAGACGATGTTTGTGAAAAATTCTTGATATCTTGTGGTTTACATAGCAAGTACTAAGCCTTTGTAGTTGTTAGATATGTTAACAGAGTAGTTACTTTATTCACATGACAATCTTGGTCAATTTTTCACATACAATACTATAAGTATATCCCTTTAGCAATGCATCTGTGCTTATAGCCCTAATATTTATCTTGTATCATTTGTCCCCATTGTGTAGGTTTAACGACCAGGCCTAGCATGTCATTGTTCGTTCCATCACAGAAATTCTGCAGTTCAGATTTATCGAACCATAGCCAACATGAGTCGCTGTCCCACAAGAGATGAAGGAACAAATGTGGTTGCGTTCTAATGTATGTTCCTATAAACTTTTATATTTGTAAATTTAAGCACCCCCTAATTAAAACACTTTGTATGTATTATGTGCAGAACTTGTATCAGTGGCATCCAAAAAAGGATGAACTTATACAAAAAATGTTTTATGCAAGACGCAACAAGACGATCCAATGGTATGCTGAAGGCCGCTAGAAAGACATGCATACACATTTACAAGAAAAAGAATTCACATGTTACTTCCGCTCATACACTCAAATCAACAAGGCCGTTGTTGGTTCAACAGTCAACTGCATACGCAACTACTGAAGTAGTTGGATTAGTTAGGCTATTCATAACGTGCACACGAGTTAGATGGGTACATCTGTGTCAAATGGGGTATGCAGGTTAGATGGGTAAGGAGGATCGACCTTATTAGGGGCATATGTGAATGAGCCGGTATGGGTTAACAAGAGAGGTCACATAAACATATTGTAAGTGTCCTTACCTCCTTATAATTATTGTGCAGAAACATGTCTAAACAAAAGGTTGTTATGGGTTGAAACAGGTTGTGGGCTGTTATTATTTTTGACTAGGTTGAATAGGGTATTAATACTTATATTGGTTTAAATATGCTATTTTCTAGGTTGATGTATTGCAAAAGTCCGAAGAGCTGAAGCAAGCGAGAACACGTGACATAGACCTTTTAGAGAAAGCTAAAGAAAACAAAATGCAATATGAAGAAAACCTCAAGTCTCATGCGTCGACAATGAATGAAGAAATGGTGAAAGAAGCGAATGCAAAGATTGCTTACATGTTTGCACAAAACACACAATAACCTCTTACTTCTTGTCCTTAGGAAACAATACTTTGCATTTGGTACCACTTTTGATACACTCTTAGTCTATAACTCTATAACCTGTAACAATTAGGTGGATAGAAAACTTCTGATGACGTTATGGTATTTTGCTATTTTGGGGATTCGATTGATAACTATTTTTGGTTTGATTTGCATTTTCGAATATATTAGGTTTAAAATTTGTCGTATAGTAAGTACAGATTAAAACTGGAATAATATGGGCAGAAAAAATTTGCAGGTTTTGTAACAGAATTGGAGCTGAATATCGAAGTTTAAAATTGATTTTGTGTTGAAAGAAATCTGTTGCAAAAACAGTTGCAAAAGTCGTAGTTGTAAAAGTTACCGTTGCAAGATCCGTAAGGAAAACAGTTGCAAAAGTCGCGGTTGCAAAAGTTACCGTTGCAAGATCCGTAAGAAAAACAGTTGCAAAAGTCGCGGTTGCAAAAGTTACCGTTGCAAAATCTATAACAAGTTTGACTGTTGAAAATTATGTGTTCGTTGCAAAAAATTCTTGTAGTTCCAACGAATTATCTTACGTTGCAAAACGGTGGCAAAAGTTTTCTGCACGTTGCAATTCTATTGCAAATCAAATTTGCATGGACCCTTTTTGCAATAGTCAAAATCTGTTGCATATCCGTTACAAATAACCTTTTGCAACGGATTTTGACAGTTGCATTAGGTCTGTTTTGTTGTATGTCACATCGAAGGAGGATATGACGAGTCAAGTAATCCTTCACAGAAAAATCAAAGGCGTCAAATTCAATAGTACAATTATTGTCCTAGTGAACTGACAAACATAAATGAGATTCTTAATTATATTTTATGAAGATGAAATGAGCGATGATGGGAAGGAATAATGCTATGGCCTGTGTTGGTGACGGGAATAGACTTGCTATTACCAACGTGAACATATGGAAATAAGCGTTTATCAAAAATGGTACTTAAATTACTTGCATTAAAATTTAAATAAGAAGAGACACTTGTATCCATGTGCCAAGTCGGGTCTTGCAGCGGCATAGTGCTAAACGCACTTGGTAGAGTAGTAGGCTTGGATGCATAAATAGGCGGAGCGGGACCGAGCATACCTTGATCGGGATGCGGCAATTTGTAATGCATTTGTGGTGTAAACTGTTGAGAAATATTTGTCTTGTGGGAAACATATTAGGCTAGGGTACAGGTGAACATATTAAAATAAAGTGATGTGATACACCTTCTTTCTTAATCAATCGATTAAACTATTTATTTTATTTGATATGAAACCAAATAAAGTCAACAATGACTGCTAGAATTGAAGATTTAAGTGAAGAAAAGATAGAAAAAAATACAATTGGAGATGATTTGATATTACAGTAGTCGAGAGATATAGAGAGAACTTTAGGGAGAGGGTCGACTTTTTAGAGAGAAATTAAGAGAAGATCGGTTTTTGCTCTGATTACCATATTTAAGGGATAAATGTTTTCCTTGAATATTTTCACAAAACAATCAACTTAAATACTATTTCAGAGATAGGGCTTTGAGCCTAAGATAAGAATGAAACAACTAGGAGATAAATGTACAACTAATCATGACTAAGCCTATTGAAAACATACTAAACATATAGCCGACTAATATTGGAAAGAGTCCAATCAAATGTGTCGAATAATATTGCCAGCTAATACAACGCTATAAAAAAGTATACTTATAATGATAAAAATCATGAATATATCATCTATTAAGCCTAAAAATCATTTACTAACAAATATAACATGTATGTATAAAATTACGTTGCAAATATATATATTCGAAAACTGAGTCGACCTGGGTCATTTCAAACCCGATGGACCTAACCGGGTTTCAATAATATAAAATCCGATTTAATTTGATTTTTTTACCGGAACCGGTTAACTGACCTAATCGAACCTTTTTCAAAACATCAAGTTCAACCGCATCTTTTTTATAATAAAAGAATTACATCATTTCGGAGTTTTGTATGAGATTAAATGTTAGTATAAAAAAATTAGGCCAATCAGAAAGCTTGATTTTGCCACGCAGGCAAAATCGTGCGATATTGGCTAATAAAAGTCAAAATTGAATTACATTCGGTCAAAATTGACAAAAAAACGTGTATAATGAAAAACTCACCAAAAACTATATGTTTCAAAAATATGATAAAGTTAACTTTAAAAAAGAGGGGCTGCTTTTATAAAACTTCAAAGGCTAAAAGTTGTTGCATGTTATACGGCTTTGATATTATAAACTTCAAGGGCAGAAAGAGCTATAAATGTAAATAAATAAAATACTCGCTTATACACAAGACGCATCACCAAAAAAAACTGAGAAGAAACACAAATTCTCAACCAAAAAAACCCACCTCAACCTCTAACCCTAACATTTCCTCCCATTGCTGCCTTCTACCACCATTCCGACCCACAATCGTTGTCCCATATGGGGATCCAAAAAAAATCTATTTTATGTTTGTTCAACATGGCAAATCACAATGGGTAGGGTAAAATGGTTTATGGTTAATCAAAGGTATGTTTTCAATTTATTTCAGGCGAGTAATCGATAACAGATTTACGGGTTTTTTTTGGTAATTGAGTTGCTGGTTGGGCTTATGTTTTTTTGTACTTTCATTCATGATTTACGAGTGCAATTAGAAGTTTCCTTGGTTATTGGCAACTTTAATAACAGGTTTTTTGTTATGGTTATGCTATATTTGATGATGTCATGTATATGTTCATACGAAAAGCTTATAGCACATTTAATTTTAGTGTATTTATTACAGTCATGTATATGTCACTACGGAAAAATCTTGCACTACCAAATTGTTGTTTGGATTTGGTACTTACACGTTGTGGGTGGGATGGGGGACGTCCAATTTATTATGTGATTTAGTAGTTAACATTGCCATTTGGTTCTGCACCAAAAACTAATTAGAGATTAAATTTTTTCCCATTGGCTTTGCAAAGCTTTCTTTCAGCATTAAGAGATTCGAGTACCATTGGTTTTCAGCTAACCACGGCGATTTCTTTATGCTTCTATAGATTTTGAATCTGTTAAGTTTTTTATTATTTAAAGATTGGGAGCATCTTAGTTTCCTCTTCACCCTGATGTGGTAGTATGATAAATCAAAAAAAAATGTAGTTTAGCAGTTATGGAAACTTCTTCAATGTAAGTCATGGGGTTACAGGGAATGGATATAACCTTGTCTTCACAACTAATTGTAATTTCGACAAGTCATATATTCAGTTGTTAGTTTAAACATATTACATACTAGCTTAATTTGATTGAAGTGAGCCCTTTTTTAACTTTGTAACTAATGTATGATATACTTTTCTAGCCTAATCTGCCGCGAGGAGAACAAACTCAAGACCACTTTGAAAAAAAAAAATAAAAAAAAATTTTTTTATTTAATTATTCAGATGAAATCCAAAAGGGGGGGGGGGGGAAGTCCCATCAGATGCCTGAGCAGGTTTAAAAGCTATAAGTTCATATTATATGGCTCACAACCTTCTCATGTGTTTTCCGGCTACTAATGTTTTATCTGATCTTATCATACTTATGTGTTCAGATCGTTCTTTTAGATGTGGATTGCCCCTAATGTTAGAAATACAAAAAAAATGTCAATCATACCCAATCAGTTAGTCGTAGTCGTAGTAAGTTATTAAGGTTACGTTAGAAAGCTATCCGGGCAAAGGCCCATGGAATAAGCCTACTAAAGGCCAATGGTCCGGCATAGCATGAGATATATAAAACCTCTCACAATGGATGGAGGGTGTGTTGGTTATTCATTTACTCACATTACACTAATCTAATATTATCCTTTTTTTCTTTCTTCTCTCCTAAGGTTCATCCAACCATCTCTTTCCCTCTCTAAAAACCTAAAGTGAATTCTTTCATTTATGTGTTAAGATATTCTACAATTGGTATCAAGAGCCATCGGGGTGTTTGTGAAGGTTTTGTGTGCGTTTCTTATACCCTTTTGTGCGTCGAGTTTTGGTTTGAATCCATCAAAGAGTTTTCACTTTTTGAGGTTTAAAAAAAAACCATAAAGCTTTTAACTTTCTTTCTTTAGTTTCTTATATAGACTAGAGTACAAGAAAATCTTTTTAAAAAAACCATAAAAAATATCATCTTTTTGAGTCTTTTTGGTTATTAAAAAGAGGGTTTTGTACCAAGTATCTGATTTTCATTTCAAATTTTTCGTGTAAAAAACGTTAAAGTTTGTGTTTTTAAGGTTCTAATAGTCTTTGATAGGTAAGAAGTACAAGAAAAATCGGGTAAAAACGTTAAAAAGTGTGTCTTTTTAAGATTTTTGGTTTTTGAGCTTCGTAGTGTTTTGGGCGATTTATACGTGTTACATAGGCGAACTATACTTATTTTTCACTTCAGGCGATTTATACGTTCCTATAGGCGAATTATACGGGTTATTTAATTCAGGCGATTTATATTTTCACTGAAGGCGATTTATACACGCTGATTTGCTCAGGCGATTTATACGTAAATTTTGTAAAGGCGATTTATACATGTTGATTTGCTCAGACGATTTATACGTAAAGTTTGTGAAGGCGATTTATACATGTTGATTTGCTCAGGCGATTTATACGTAAAGTTTGTAAAGCCGATTTATACACGTTGACTTGCTCAGGAGATTTATACATAAAGATTGTAAAGGCGATTTATACATGTGTGTTTGCTCAGGCTATTTATACATGTACTTATCAACAGGCGATTTATACATGATATTTTGTTAAGGCAATTTATACGCATATTTTGCGAAGGTGATTTATACGCTTTACAAGGGAGAACTATACACGTTTATTAGGTGAATTATACGGTTGTTCTTTGATTTGTAAAATCCCGTGAAAAATTGATTTCCTAGTTTTATCAAGAATTGTAAAATCCCGTGTATTCCAAAAGACTTAACTTCATTAATCAATACTCACTTTAACACAACAACCTCCAATTACTGTATGATCATCTTAATCTTATCACATTGAAATGGATTCAATTATTTCACTTAGACAAAAGAATACTTTTGCTGAGTATATGATACTCTCTGGTGCTGACAACCGTCCACCTATGTTGGACAAAGACCTGTATGATTCTTGGAAAAGTCAAATGGAATTATACATGCAAAATAGAGAGTACGGAAGAATGATACTTGAATCAGTTGAACATGGTCCTCTCATGTGGCCTACGGTTGAAGAGAACAGTGTGATCAGAACAAAGAAATATGCTGAATTATCTGTTGCTGAGAAAATTCAAGCTGATTGTGATATGAAAGCTACTAATATCATTCTTCAAGGCCTTCCTGCTGATATCTATTCACTTATGAATCATCACAGAGTTGCTAAAGATTTATAGGAGAGAGTTCATTTTTTGTGTTTTTTTTGTGTTCTGTGTTGTTTGTGTTTGAATGATGTTTTTTTTTGTGTGTTGTTTGTTTTTTTGTTTGTTTTTTTTTTGTGATGAATTTGTGTTTTTTTTTTTGGTTTTTTGTGTTTGTGATTTGTGTGATGATTTGTGTGTTTTTTGTTTGTTGTTTTGATTTGAAAATTTTGTTTTTTTTTATTTTGAATGTGATGGGTTGTGAACGTTTTTTGAGTTTTTGGAATTTTGATTTGATGGAATTTTTGTTGTGTTTTTTTGAATGTGTTGGTGGAATGAGTTTTTTGATTGATGAATTGAATTTTTGATTGTTGTTTTTGATTCTTTTTTTTTTTTTTTTTTGTTTTGAAGAGGAACAGTGTGATCAGAACAAAGAAATATGCTAAATTATCTGCTGCTGAGAAAATTCAAGCTGATTGTGATAGACTGAGCTTCCTAATATCATTCTTCAAGGCCTCCTGCTGATATCTTTCATGTGTTATGAATATCGCAGAGAGCTGGAGACTATAAAGAACGGATAGAGAAAGATATATGAAAGGATGTAAAAAGAAAGGAATAGTTTAGTCGTGCTGTTCATTCTGCGATCGGGTCCACGAATGGAACAATCATACTGTACCTCTTTCGCTAGACCATGTATGTTGACTGCTCATCAATGTTTGCTACAATTAAAAGCTCGATTTAGAGGCAATGAAGGCAACAGCTAATAAAGTCGAAGCACAGAAAAGGATTCAAGGTAGTACAATAGGGTTTTGAGGCCCTAAAAAACAACCTATAAAGCTCCTAAAATGACTAGGGTTCGTCTCCTTAGGGTTATACAAACTTATCCCAAAGTTCCATACTAAAACCCTAAAAACTGATTATATTTATAGAGTTGTCGACGCGACGGCGTCGCTTAGTATTCCGGATGTCGTCGCCACGTAGACAATTCTAGATCCTCTTTATGTCGGCCACGTCCTGACGCAGTCGCCATAATCCTGACACCGTTGCCATAATCCTGACACCGTCACTAGATTGATCATGACGGCGTCGCTTTATGCCTGTGACACCGTCTCCAGCCACTATTTGCAAAAGTCAACCTGAGATTTGGTGTAGGTCTGTAATCTTGTTCGTTTCTTCTCCAAATAAGCCCAAGTCACGTGTATTTCCTCCAAAAGTCATCCAAGTGCTAAAAACCTGAAAACAAATGATTAAGCACATAATCTGGGCATATTTGCATGATTTAGGGGTTAAATGACCCCGAAATAGTATATAAAATGACACCTCAGCAAATACCCTACATTTGGGATTTGTTTGTCCTCAAGTAAATAAGCTTTTCTACCTAGACAATAGCAATATGAGGGTCTTTTAACCTACTCTTCAAAAGTATTTTACAACACAACCTTCTAGACCTTGTAATTAAAAGCACGAAAAGTATATACTAGCATCTCACATAAGTGTTTGGGATTCTCTCTTTCACTCGGGTGCATAATAAATTATAACATAAGGGGGAACAGAAAATCAACACTCATTACCTGTTATAGCATATAAATTACCATAGGCTTGGTAAATGATCAAACCTCCACCGCTAGGCGCAAGCATTATTCATTACTATCTAAGAGGTCTTTTTAAAGGGTTGTGAGGTGTAGGTGTAAGATAACATATAATGGAAACGGAAACAGATAGGATACATTTGGGTGGCTTTGGGTGAATTTGGAGTGGAAGATTTAGCTAATTATTTACACGAATACACGCTGGGTTGGTTGCTAAGCCAAGACTAGCCAAGACTCGGACGAAGATATACAAACTCTACACAACTCTACATCAATCTCTTCCTTGTCAATTAGCATTAACTTGTGTTCTGAAACTTTGATCTAGAAGAAACTAACAAGAAGAATCATTTACTCACAAGGAAGAGATGGCTCCTATTGCTTCTTCAGACACTGAGGTAAAAACTTGTTCAAAAACCTGTCTGAAAAACTATGAATCTCTAAAGAAACAGTATGATGATTTGCTTGTTAAATTAAGTGATACTGATTTTAAAGCAGCTACATACAAAAGAGGTTTAGCAACTTTAGAAGGTCAAATTGTTAAATATAGAGAACATGAAGTTCTTTTCTCTGAGGAAATTGCTCTACTTAAAAGAAGTGTAGGTTCTAAAGAATATCAGTTAGGATTACTTAGGACTGAGCTTGAAAAGGTTAAACAAGAAAAGGAGGGAGTTGATTTTAAGATTGCAAAGTTTGATAAATCTGCTAAAGACTTAAATGAAATGTTAGAAAGTCAGATAACTGACAAAAGCAAGAAAGGAGTAGGTTATAATGTTGTCCCCTCACCTCATCCTTTGATTCTTAATAGACCAACAACTTTAGACTTATCTTATTCAGGTCTTGAAGAATTCAAAGAACCTGAGGTTAATGAGTATGGTCCTAGGGATTCTAGTTTAAAGCCTACCACTGGTTGTGATAAAGAGTCAGATAATTCTAAGGAGAATACTGATGACTCTTTGGAACAACATCAAATGACTGATACTGAAACTAGCTCTTTTGAGTCTCCACTTAAGGTTGACAAAGATTGGAAAGAAAAGTTTTTCTATCCTGCTAATCATGTAGAGTCTGTCAATCAAATAGAAAAACCAGTTAAAAGGACAGTTAGATATGCTGATAAGTCTTTGGTAAAAGAACAAGAATCACAGGTAAAAAGTAGCTTTGTTGAAGGTTGTGGGTCTAACACTAGTAAGAATGTTAGTGAAGTAGAACCTAAGAAAGTTAGGAAGAATAATGATGCTCCAATTATTGAGGATTGGGTGTCAGATGATGAGGAACAAGATGGGTCTAAGACTAAGCCTGAAAAGAAAACTGTTATTCCTACTGCTGCTAAAATAGAAAAACCAGTTAGGAAGCCAGTGAAGTATGCTGAGATGTACAGGTCACAAAGACCTAGGGGAAACCAAAGGAACTGGAATGGTCAAAAATCCAATCAGTTAGGATGTAACTTTGTATTTAATAACAAAGCATGTTTTATCTGTGGAAGTTTTGATCACATTCAATACAGCTGTCCTAACCAACAGAGGAAAAGAATAGTAAGTGGAAATAATTATAACAAAAAGGATAATGACTACTATTCTAAAACCTCTCATCCCAGTGCACACAAACATATGGCTCCAAGAGCAGTCTTAATGAAGACTGGCCTAAAATCTTTTAATACTGCAAGGCCTGTTAATACTGTTAGGTCTGTTAACACTGGTAGACCTTTTAGTACTGCTAGGTCTTTTAATACTGTTAGGCCTTTTTATACTGCTCACCCCAAATCAACAATTCATTGTGCTAGACCAAGGACATATTTTCAAAATTCAAGCCAATCCAACTGTTCGCAGTCCTTTTACAAGAGATACAACATTAAACAAAAAGGTATTTTTTAACAAAGTTTAATACTGGTAGGGGCCATTTAATGCAATCTGTAATACTGTCCAGGGCAAGGGATTTAATGTTTGTTTAGAGCCCTCAGCAGTTGGGTTGTAGAACCCTCAAACCCATGGTGCATCACTGGTTTTCAACAAATATAATTATATTGATGCACAAGGCAGATCCAAGTCAGTAATGGCTTGGGTCCCCAAAGAAAACTAACTTCATAAGTTTTTTGTGTGCAGAGCAATTCACAACTAAATGATAAAGCTTTTGTTGATATGGATCTCAAGGCACAATATGACTGGAAACGAAGCCCATCTTTCATGATTTCAAAGACTACTTTGGATGGAGTTTATTTTTATTTTGGCGAGGAGCCTATGGCGCAAATTACTGGCAAAGTACTATTAAAACTTGATAATCTTTATTTTGATGATGTATACTTTGTCAAAGAGTTAAAGTTTAACCTCTTTAGTGTCTTACAAATGTGTGACAAAAAGAACTATGTTCTTTTTACTGACTCTGAATGTCTTGTCCTATCTCAAAATTTTTTAAGTTGCCTGACTGACAATCAGAAAATCCTTCTGTAAAATTCCTAGACAGGAATAACATGTCCAATTTTTGACAATGAGAATCATAGTTCCTAAAGATAGTTTAACCTTGTCTAGTTGCAAAGGCTAACATCTGAAGAATCAATGCTATGTCATAAAGGCTTGTGGTCATATAAAAAATTTTTAAGAATATTAATAACTTGTCAAAGAAAATCTTGTAAAAGATCTGCCTTTAAAAAGGGATTTGAGAAGACCAAATGTTTGCCTGTCCCATTAAAGGCAAGCAACACAGAGCCTCTTGTAAGACCCAATGCCTTTAATACCCATTACTAGAGGCCCATTGTTTATGTGCACATATGGATCTATTTGGTCTAAACTTTTGTTAGTAGTCTAATGCATAAAAAGTACTGCTTAGTAGTCACTGATGATTATAGTAGATTGTTATCCATGGATTTCTTTTTTTAACAACTAAGGATGAAACAGTGAAGCCTTAAATTTTTTTTATCAAAGAAGTAAAAAACCTAGTGGATAAGAAAGTAAAAATAATCAGAAGTGATAATGGGACAGAGTTTTAAAATACAAAGTATGGATATTTTCTGTGGGGAAAAGGTATTACAAGGAATATAGTGTAGCTAGCACGTCTCCAGCAAAATGGTGTAGCTGAAAGGAAGAATAGGACACTCATTGAGGCTGCTAGAACAATGTTAGCTGACTCTAAGTTACCTACCACATTTTGGGCAGAAGCAGTTTCTACTGCTTGCTATGTACAGAATAGGGTCTTAATAGTCAAGCCTCATAACAAGACTCCTTATGAACTCTTTAGAGGTTTTAAACCAGCTATAGGCTTCATGAAACCATTTGGATGTCATGTTACTATTCTCAATACCTTAGATAACTTGGGCAAGTTTGATGGAAAGAGTGATGAAGGTTTCTTTGTTGGATATTCCTTAAGTAGCAAAGCCTTTAGGGTATACAACACTAGAACCAGAAAAGTTCAGGAAAACTTGCATATTGGGTTCCTAGAGAATAAGCCTATGATAGAAGGAAATGGTCCAAAG
The DNA here is from genome assembly GCA_026074375.1 of Tanacetum coccineum. Classification (NCBI taxonomy): domain Eukaryota; kingdom Viridiplantae; phylum Streptophyta; class Magnoliopsida; order Asterales; family Asteraceae; genus Tanacetum; species Tanacetum coccineum. The sequence continues at coordinate 45,698 of BQNB010000618.1, read as the reverse complement.
TGGCTGTTTGATATTGATTCTCTAACCAATCAATGAATTATGTACCAGTGGTTGCAGGAACATTTTCTAATAACTTTGCAGGTACACAAAGAGTTTTTGACTCTAGTATATCTTTTCAACAAGATCAGGATAATCAAGATTGCATTGTAATGCCAATTTGGAAGGATGCTTCATATTTTGGTGATGTTGCACCAAGATTTGTTGCTGATGCTCAAATACAAGATAAAGATGGTTTTTAACAGAGTGAGAATGGAGCTACAGAAAAAGTCTCATATGATAGCCGTCTTAAGGATAATGGTACTGCGCAGTTCAACAAGTTAATACTGGCCAGACTAAAATTAATACTGTATAGTAGAGAACTTAGAACTATGCCTCTCCCTGAAGTAAATACTACTGCTTCCCCTGAAGACTTGGTAGAACCCACTAGTCATGCATCTAAAGACACACAAGTGGAGGACCAAGAAATTGAATTGGGGAACATTCCACAATCTTATGCAGTACCTACCACTCCTCACATAAGAATTCACAAAGATCACCTAATTGAACATGTGATTGGTGATGTGCAGTCATCTGTTCAAACAAGAAGGATGAAAACTTCTTACTCTGAACAAGGATTTCTTAGTGCTATATATGAAGGGAAGTCTCATCAGGATCTTCATACATGTCTTTTTGCTTGTTTCCTCTCTCAGGAAGAACCAAAAAGAGTTTCTAAAAGCATCTTAGTGAATCAACATGATTAGAAGCAATGCCAGGAGGACCCCTACATCAAACTAAAAAAGGTCTGGATATTGTAATTTTACCTAAAGGTCATAAAGCAATTGGTACAAAGTGGATTTATATAAACAAGAAAGATGAAAGGGGGATTGTCATCAGAAATAAAGCAAGACTTGTTGCTCAAGGACATACTCAAGAAGAGGGCATAGACTATGATGAAGTCTTTGCACCTGTGGCTAGAATTGAGGCAATAAGAATGTTCCTAGCTTATGCTTCCTATATGGGATTTGTGGTTTACCAAATGGATGTAAAAAGTGCTTTCCTGTATGGTCAGATTGAAGAGGAGGTATATGTATGTCAACCTCCAGGTTTTGAAGATCCTGACCATCCTGATAAAGTCTATAAGGTAGTGAAAGCATTATATGGCCTGCATCAAGCACCAAGAGCTTGGTATGACACTTTGGCAAATTATCTTTTGTGCAATGGTTTTCAAAGAGGGAAGATTGACCAAACATTATTCATAAAGAGACAAAAGGGACATATCTTGCTTGTTCAAATATATGTGGATGACATTATCTTTGGATCTACAAAGAAGGAGTTATGTGATGAGTTTGAGAAACTTATGAAAGATAAGTTTCAAATGAGTTCTATGGGAGAACTTACCTTCTTTTTGGGTTTACAGGTCCAACAGAAAAAGAAAGGCATTTTTATCAGTCAAGATAAATATGTCAATGAGATTTTGAGAAAGTTCAACTACACAGATTGTGAAGTCTGCTTTACTCCAAACAGATGTGAAAAGGCTTGTTCAAGATGGAGATGCTTAGCTGATGTTGATGAACAACATCCTTTATAGATCTATGATAGGATCTTTGATGTACCTTACAGCATCCAGGCCAGATATAATGTTTGCAGTCTGTGCATGTGCAAGGTTTCAGGTTTCTCCAAAGACATCCTATCTCTTAGCTGTTAAGAGAATCTTTAGATACCTTAAAGGAAAACCATCTTTAGGACTTTGGTATTCTAAGGATTCTCCATTGGAATTAGTTGCTTACACTGATAATGACTATGTTGGAGCTACACAAGATATGAAGTCAACCACTGGAGGTTGTCAGTTTTTGGGAAATAGGCTGATCTCTTGGCAATGCAAGAAACAAACTGTAGTTGCCACTTCTACAACTGAGGCTGAATATGTGGCTGCTGCAAGTTGCTGTGGACAGGTTCTCTGGATACAAAACCAACTGCTGGACTATGGGTACAATTTCATGAATACTGTTATTTATATTGACAATAATAGTACTATCTGCATAATAGAAAATCTTGTTCAACATTCTAAAACAAAACATATAGAGATTAGCATCAGTTATAAGATACTGCAATCTAAAAAGTTTGATTCAAATGGGCTTAAAGATTTGACACTGAACATAATGTATCAGATCTTCTTACAAAAGGTTTTGATGCTGGTAGATTTCAGTACTTGGTCTCAAGTATTGGAATGCTAAATCCCTAATGCCCATATCTCTTGTTTGTTTTTGTAAAGTTTGTTAAATGTTAGTACTGTTAAGTCTTTGTAAATAAATACTGCTAGTTATAATTAGTACTGCTAGTTATATTTAAGACTGTTTGACAAAACTGTTACTTATAGTTAGTACTGCTAGTTATTTCTATGTCTCACTGTTAATCCTGTTAGTAACATTTAATACTACTAAACAAGAAAAATGGTTAGATTATGTTTTTCTTGGTTTTGAGCTAACTCTTTCAGGATAAACAATGAAGTGTGAAATTGGTTACTCAATGATGCATTATTTAAGGGGAGGAATGTTGTTTGTTCTTGAAGTGTTGGTTTTAATACCACACAACAAATGGTCATCAGTTCACCATGTCTTATAGACATCAAGAATTGACTAGTCCAAAGCAAACGACTACTGGTAAAGACTTCTTAAATCCGTTGATAGTTGATAGTTTACTCAAAACTATATGGTTATCAATGCACCATGTTTTTACAATGAAGCATTGGCTAGTCCAAAGCAAACGGCTATTGGTAAAGACTACTCAAATCCGTTAATGGCTGGTAGTTTGCCAAAAACTATACTTTGTGTGAATTTGTGAGCCAAAAGAATAGAGAGAATTGGTGAGCTTAAAAACAGATAGAGAGATGTGTGAAAAACAGACAGAGTGCAAAGTGAGTTAAAAGAATTAAGAGATAAAATGTGAGCTTAAAAACAGAAAGAGAGATTGTGTGAAGCTATTTTTGAATGATACACAAGTTTGGAGTTTGTACTGCTTTTGGTGGAGAAGTTAATACTGCTAGGCTTATTTTAGTACTGCTAGACCAAATTTGGTACTGCTGGATGACCGTTAGTACTGTTTGAGCCCTAACATAATTTTTCATTAATAAATAGAGCCGTTGAGATATTTTCGCCAAATACCTACGATATAGGGTTTGACTAATTGGACTTTCGTGATCTTTCTATATATTCGCTTGATTTACTCACGATAAACTAAAATTTCTTTAAGTCGGTCAAACCATATCTCTACGTTTTCTCTATATAATCTCAATTAACTTTCTCCAGCTTTCATACTTTCCCACACGATCATAACCCACATCATTAATCACCTTTTTACTCATGGCTAGTTTGGAATTTTGTGATAAGCACAATATGGCAGCGTTCTTGGAAAAGTCTACAGGGAGTGAGGGATTTCATCAAGTTATTGACTTCTTAAGTCACAGTCATATCAGCTATGCTCTCACTAAGAAGCCAGATATCTATATCTCATTCATCAAACAATTTTGGAGAACTGCTGAAGCTTCTACTGACACTGATGGGGAGGTAACAATCACAGCTATCATTGATGGCCAATCCAAGACTATCACTGAAGCCTCCTTAAGAAGACATCTCAAGTTGGAAGATCATGATGGTATCACTTCTATTCCCAACTCAGAGATTTTTGCGCAGCTTGCACTCATGGGGTATCAACCAGATTCAGATAAGTTAACTTTTTAGAAGGGTGTTTTCTCACCTCAATGGAGGTTTCTTATACATACTCTACTTTATTGCCTTAGCCCTAAGAAGACTGCTTGGGAAGCATTTAGTAAGTAACATTAGCTACTGCTCTTATCTGCTTAGCAACAAATAGGAAATACAACTTCTCCAGGCTGATTTTTGAACATATGGCCACAAACATAGGAAGCCCCCATAAGTTTTTAATGTATCCTAGGTTTATTTAAATTTGCCTAGATATGCAGAAGAAACAGCTTAAGACACATTCTAAAACATATCATGTACCCTCTCTAAATAACAAGGTTTTTAGCAACATGAGGAGGCTTACCAAAGGATATACAGGGGTAGAAATTGAGTTATTTCCTACTATGCTTACTTCACCTCCTCCTGAGCCTTCACCTACACCTTCATCTTCACCATCCAGGATCACATTAAAATTCACAAAAAAACAAAAAAACAACAAAAAAATACAACAAACACGAAAACATACAAACAGGAAACAAACAAAAATAAAAAAAACGAAAACAAAAATAAATCAACAACCTTCACGTATCATCTGACCTCTCCACTGCACCTACCTTTGAACCTCAACCTTCACCTGATGCAGAGTACCATGTTCCAACACCCAATGAATCACCTCTCCATGCTGTTCACTCATATGGAAGTGATGAGGGTAGCTTGAAACTAAATGAATTGACGAATTTGGTTACCAAACTATCTGAGAGAATTGGAGTCTTGGAGGATGATTTGAAGAAGACAAAGCAAACTTACAGTTCTGCATTCACTAAGCTTATTCTCAGGATAAAGAAGTTGGAGTCTAAAGTCAAGACTGGGAAAGCAAGGAAGAGAGCAAGGGTTGTGCTTTCAGAGGATGAAGAAGATGATTCTTCCAAACAGGGGAGGATAAATGAAGACCCTAACACCTACTTTGCTCAAGATGATGAAGTTGTTCATGATCAAGATACTGCTGCAGAAAGACAACTAGAAGATAGTACTGCTGGTATTACAGTTAGTACTGCTCCTATAAATATTAGTACTGCCAGAGAATCTCCTAGTACTGCTGGTAGAGTTGTATATGGCAGAAGGAGTAAAGAGGCAAGGAAGGATAAAGGCAAAGAAATCATGACTGAACCAGAACCTGTGAAAAAGTCCAAGAAGTTATTGGAACAAGAGAGACAGGGTCTAGAAGAAGCTATCAGATTGCAAAAACAAGTTGATGAAGAGGAAAAAGCACAAATAGCAAGAGATGAAGAGATAGCAAGACAACTTTTAGCACTGGATGAAGAAAGAGTTACAACTGATCCTAAGACAACTAAGGATATTGATTGGAATGATCCTTCAGTTCAAAAGTATTGGAATATGAAGAATAAACCAAAAGGTCAGGAATCTCAGCGAAGAAGCAAAATGATTGTATAAACTTGAAGAATCAAAGTAATTACAAATGTAAGAGACTTTGAGGAATGAGCTAAGGAGCTATTAGGCCAATTTTTGAAAAGGTATGGGATTTCAATCATAACTTTGTGCCTATGGATTTGGGAATTGAAAAGGAAAAGAAGAAGCCTGCTGAGTTTCAAGTAGAACAAATTGAGAAAGATACTACAGGAAAGAGGAAGAAATCTCTTCCTAGAAAAGGAACAAGAAGTACTACAAAGAGACAAAAGGTGGAACTAGATGATGAGAAGGAAGATCTCAAAGGTTATTTAGACATAGTTCCAAGAGAAGAAATTGCTGTAGATGTTGATTCACTCTCTACAAAGTATCCAATTGTGGATTGGAAGACTTACACTTGTTAGAAAACTTCATGTACTACAAAATCATCAGAGGAGATGAAAGCTCAAAGAACTAACAGATTCTGTAGTTAGATGTTAATGATTTTGGATAGACAAGATTAGTAGTGAGTTATAACCAGGCTGGTCAAAAAAAGTGTATAGTTCCCTCAAAACCATAAGGAATATGATTTAATGCTGACTGGGGAGACTTGCATTACACTTTTTGAGCCTGACGCGGATGAATGAAATATGGATGAATCAGAATGAGTATAATCTGATAAGTTAGAGTTTATGTGATTTTTGTAGAGTTCACATTCTGCCAGAAGACAAGAAGATTTAATCTAGAAGAAACTTGATGATTTAGAGGTAAATCACAAGTTTAGGGGAGGATTGTTAGGAATTAAACATTTCAGAGTTAGTATTGCTAAGGGATGAGTTAGTACTGCTAAGCCAACAGTTAGTAGTGCTAGAAGAAAACAGTTCGTACTGCTCAAGATTACAACTGCCAGTACTAACTCAGTTAGTTAATACTGCTAGAGTAAGTTAGTACTGCCTGTACTAACTTAAGACTATTGAAGAACTTACTACTGCTGGTTATAGAGTTACTACTGCTGGTTCAAGATTTCTACTATTGGTAAGAAAGTTAATGCTGCTGAAAGTCTTCTTGTTGTTTCAACTGAAGTTAATGCTAATTGACTGAAGTTAATGCTCATTAGTCAAACAGAAAACAAAAGTTAATGATGATTGAAAAAATTAATGTTGATTGAGAATTTGACTAAATACTTAGGAAAGTATTAAATACTTAGTCATTATATTTGACTAAATATTTAGAAAAGTATCGTAAGCCTATTAGGACTCCTTGGTGTATAAAAGGAGATCATAGGGCATCTAGTTTAGCATCTCATTCATCTCATTATCATATACTTAAGAGAGAAATATACATCTTAGAGAAAGAACATTGTAATAGCTTCAAGGTTGTAACCCTAGTACTAAGCAAGAGTACTCGTATTATTGTTCTAATAATATTGAAGCATTTTGTGTTTTATTCATTGTTCATTATTTGGTACTATTTCATTGATTAATACTTCTAGAGTATCAAAGTGTAGATTCCGCATACACTTTGATATACAAACAAAGTCTCAACCATTGTTATTTTGGATTCATCCAAGGTAACAAACACTTTACAAGCTAAAGAATTGATCAAGGCTTAGGATCAACAAGTGGTATCAGAGCCTGTGCTTTGAGAAACTTTGATCTAGAAGAAAGTAACAAGAAGAATCATTTACTCACAAGGAAGAGATGGCTCCTATCGCTTCTTCAGACACTGAGGTAAAAACTTGTTTAAATACTTGTCTGAAAAACTATGAATCTCTTAAGAAACAATATGATGATTTGCTTGTTAAATTAAGTGATACTGATTTTAAAGCAGCTACATACAAAAGAGGTTTAGCAACTTTAGAAGGTCAAATTGTTAAATATAGAAAACATGAAGTTCTTTTCTCTGAGGAAATTGCTCTGCTTAAAAGAGAAGTAGGAGTCAAAACCTATGAATTTAATATGCTTAAAACAGAGTTTGAGAAAGTTAAGCAGGAAAAGGAAGGCATTGACTTTAAAATTGAGAAATTTGAAAATGCCTCAAAGGATCTAGACAAACTGCTAGGGAGTCAGATAACTGACAATAGCAAAAAGGGATTGGGGTATAGTGCAGTTCCTCCACCTCATCCTTTAATTTATAGTAGACCTAACAAGCTAGATCTGTCTTATTCTAGTCTTCATGAGTTCAAAGAGCCTGAGTTTAAAGGTTATGGTCCTGAGAACAGCAAGAAAGAGTCCAATGTTGTTTGTGAAAATTCTTTAAATGAAACTAAGAAAAATTCTGATGCTCCTTTGATTGAAGAATGGGTTTCTGATAATGAGGATGAAGTTGAGTCTCCTGTTGTGGTAGAAAAGAAAACTGTTGTTCCTACTATTCCTAAAGTTGATGTTGTTAGACCAAAACAACAAGAAAAACCAGTTAGGAAAACAGTTAGGTATGCTGAGATGTATAGATCAAAAGGTCCTAGGGGAAACCAAAGGAATTGGAATAATCTTAAATCCCAACAGCTAGGAAATGAGTTTGTGATGAACAATAAAGCTTGTTTTGCTTGTGGAAGCTTTAACCATCTGATAAAAGATTGTAAAAGGAAGGTACAAAAACCTATATGGAACAATGCTAGAAGGGTAAATCATCATAATTCTCATAGAATGTCTTACCCTCATCCAAAAAGAAACTTTGTTCCAAAAGCAGTCTTAATGAAAACTGGGATGAGACCAGTTAATGCTGCTAAGCCAAAGGCTGCATATAATGATGTCAAGAGGAATAGGTTTAATGTTGTTAAAGCATCAGCATGTTAGGTCTGGATGCCAAAGAACAGAGTGGTAGATCATGTATCCAAAAACATCAGTGCATCAGTTACTTTGAAAAGATTAGATTAAATTGATGCACAAGGAAGATTCAAGTCTGTGATGACTTGGGTTCCCATAAGAAGATGATTTAGAGGATCCTTCAAAACAGGGGAGGAAAATTGATCTGATTAATGAAGATCACTTTTGTTCAGATGGATGCACAAATTTAGGGGAGGTAAGAGTGCAGCAAAGAAAATGAAGGTTTAATTCAAGAAACTTGAGATTTGGAGGTAAATCACAAGTTTAGGGGAGGATTGTTGGGAATTAAACACTTCAGAGTTAGTACTGCCAAGGGATGAGTTAGTACTGCTAAGCCAACAGTTAGTACTGCTAGAAGAAAACAGTTCATACTGCTCAAGATTACAACTGCTAGTACTAACTCATTTAGTTAATACTGCTAGAGTAAGTTAGTACTGCATGTACTAACTTAAGACTATTGAAGAACTTACTACTGCTGGTTATAGAGTTACTACTGCTGGTTCAAGATTACTTCTGTTGGTGAGAAAGTTAATGCTGCTAAAAGTCTTCTTGTTGTTTCAACTGAAGTTAATGCTAATTGACTGAAGTTAATGTTGATTAGTCAAACAGAACACTGAAGTTAAAGTTAATGTTCTACACCAATGCAATAGCCTGTACATCCACTCATAGAGATCTATTTATTTGTATGTACAGGATGCGGGCTGAAGATAATGAAGAATCAAAGAAGTCACAGTCGGAAGTCGTTGAGAAAAGTGAGCAGGTAATGTCAAGTTTCTTAATTAATATATGAAACCATGTGTTAAACATAATGAATATCGACCAAGTTTACTCAACAGTCAACAAACAAATGTATGTTCACTAAAAATGTCATGTCGTTCAAAGAACGCTTAGAGAACCGACTTAAAAAGTTTTTAATTGATCTTTTTAGTTTTTAACACCCTTTGCCAAAATGTAGGGCTACCATGCAAGGATATGATTTAGATTTAAGCAACATTTGGGTTTTATTCGATTTTTTTATATTTTAGGGGTTTTGTCTTTAAGCCGTACATCGTTATTTGTTGTTATATATATGTAGGAATACGATGATTATGAAGAGGAGGGTGGTGAATATGAAGACCAGGGGGTGAATACGAAGAGGAAGAGGATCAGGAGCGTTTACAGCAACACAAAGATTACCTTGAATTGAGGCGAACGTTGATGGAACAGATTAGACGGAAGCAAAAAAAAGGAACTGAACTCTGATTCGCGGGCGAAAAAGAGTAAATACTTAGTTATTAAATCATTTTTCATATAATAAGCATTTGCTTTCTTTTATTTGAATTTTCATCTTGCATGCTTTATTAGAGATTGATATATTAAAAAAATAATTAGATATAAGAAATGGAAGAATAAATACATTAGATAGAGTTCACGGTAGCTACCATTAACAAAAGACAACACATATTGCACGCTTTTATAAAAAAATTAATTACCATAGATGGGAATGTGTGACGACGTTGAAAGTAGAGGAGCACTGGATCAATTGACAAAGCCTTTGATGTTGAGGTAGCAAATGCAACCTGTTTAGGTAGAAATTGACCTGATGCCCTAGCTGAACCAATCCATAGAATTTGTTTATAAAGGTTGTGATTTTATACATTATTTAAGCTTTATATCAGAGAAGGTGAGAGCACACCCGATGGAAATGAGTAAAGTGTTATGTACCTAAGTTGACGCATCGTGAACTTTACAACACTATCATTCCCCATTATCCGTTAGCTAAGGTTTTTGTTTTGTTTACTTGCTTTGATTTTTATAGTTTATATTAAGAACAATGTTAATGAGATACTCAAAAACAACCTACCAGATCCTTTTTGAGCAGGTCCATATTCTATTTTATTGACAGGAGTACAATTCACTGCTATATTAAAGGGGAAATTTAGACTGCACCATGAAGAGTGTTCCATCCCAGTTTTTAATTTTACAATTGTCTGATCTTTAATACCTTGCTTGCTTACATTTATTAATTATGCATCCGATGTCACAAATCATTCTAATCATTTATTTCTAAAAATTTCAGAGGAGGTTGGGCGCTAGACCTGTAAAATGCGAAAATGTGGCAGCAGATGAAAAGGAATGTTGCCACTCTAAGCCGAGTTCTGCTTTATATGGCTGGGTGTGTTGATATGGTGACTCACGGTTGATTATCTCACTATTTGTTCCACAAACCTATTTGTGTTGTGCGTTGTAAGCTCGCTACCACGTATCTATAAAGGTTGCGCTTGCTTATGTCTATATCATTCCCACTATGCAGGTGAATCATTGTTGTTTTAATTAATGATGATGTTTGTTCTAAGGATTGGGCTGCTGCTAACGTCAAGGACGGCGTATTGGATATAGGCTGTTATGATACAGATGATGGTTTTGGTAGGATTCAGATATGTTTGTTGCACTCTAAAGTGATTTTGGTTTGCATTCAGGATACAATCTTTGATTTGTTATGTTTCGGGTTTAGGATTACAAGTATTATGTACTTCACTGATATATTGAAGTGTGGTACATGAGGATGTGTAATTGTATATATTTAAGACTTATGATATGGGTGAAATTGTAAAGATGGTTTTGGCTCTGTTCTGTAAATAGTTCTTTTGTTCATTTGACGCTAGCATTCCCCATGAAAACTCTAATCTCTAGTGCAACATTCAGCTGTGATCTAATACAACATATAATAAGTATTTGCTTTCTTTTTTGCTTTTTTTTTTGAACAAGGTGTGTCAGCAGAAGTATTAGATAACAAAGCGTCAAGATATTTGATCTTTGTTATCTAATACTTTTGTAACAAAGATATCCAATCGTGGTCTACATGTGTATACACAGTTAAACTGTAATTTTATTAATTTCATCACAGGAAGCTACAGGATGTCGGAAGCATTGCGGTTGAAGTGTTACAACAATTGAAGGTAACTATTTTTTTCCTTTCTAGAGATTTTGATAAGTCTAAAACACACCCTGATCCGGCTCATGTACATGATGTTTGTATATAACTTGGAAATTGTGCATGATCTCCGTCGGCTAAATTCATACATGAAATATGAATGTGGTTAGTAATCTATGAATCTATGTATTATCCTTATATGCTCATGTATTATCCTTATAGTTTCTAAGGCGAATTTGATGTTTATTGGTCTGTGTATGTTTGTAGGCGAGTGTACACAATTTTTACATGTGCTATATTTTTCTACACTTGACGTTTATGCATTTGATTTGTTGGAAAAAATGTGATACTGTATGCATAACTTTGTGAAGTGTTTGAATCTTTGAAGCTCAAGATTGTGACAACCAACATCTCTGCTTTTTCAGAAAGGCTATTCAACACTCTCTTTATTCAGGTAACACATTTCTTTTTTGAGCTTTCATTTAGAGCAAGGGGTATGTTTAGGTTAGGGTTGTGATCGTTTACGCCACATAGGCATCACGTCACTTCTACTTCTTCACCACGACTGAATATGTTAACGAATGACAATCCCATATATTGGTCATAAATACACAAAAATCACAACACAAGCACATCAAAACAATAATAGACACAACACATACAACAAAACATCATAGACAACACAAGAGTGTCAGGAAACAACTTTTGAATTAAGTATTCTTAACTTTGACAACCTCACACGCAATGTTACATTCAAGCTGCTGTTATTCATTGTTTTACAGAGCAGTAGAACTGTCTAGCTCAAAATGATCGCCGAGACCAATGACAAAATCCATATAACCAATTACTGCAGAGACAAGTGCACACGAGATTTTACATGCCATATAACTGTCGAGCACAACCAAGAAAAGAAAGGAACATTATACATGTTATCTGTTGTAACCAGTGTCTAACTTAAGCATGCATTGCATAGTTTTTTTTGTAAACCCTTGGGTAGAAAACCACTGTGTTTTGAAACAGGCTGCAAGTGACGACAATCTACATTTTTTATGTAATACGGCGGAGTGCAGTGTCTTACCATCACAATACAGGGAGTATTATAACACCATGTTAGCTGACACAGCGTCTTCACACGGCTTGGGTCAAGCGCAGGCGCTGTTGCTAAAAGGACCCTGTATAAAGTAAAACGCCTTCATGATCCACCTGAACCTTTCTTAGACAACACAGTATCCACTCGGACACACACACACACAATTTAATATCCAAGATTTATTAGAATCTACCAGCCACCTGAAATGACAAACATCCCATAGGAAAACCTTAAAAATAAACCTTAATAAAACATTTTTCTAGGTTATAAACTATGAACGGCAACAGAGGTATCTACTCTTGAGAGAGAATGGATTGCGAGAAGGTACGGATCATTCATTAAGAACAATGCTTTCCTAGAGGTTCCTCAATTAGAACTGCGTGAGTGCGATGATTAAAGCTCGTCATCTATCAATCAAAGCTCAAACCTACCTTATAATATTCGAGCCAAGCTCAAGCCCTGTCAAGCTCGAGCTCGGCTTGATTTAGGGGGATTAGTACAGTTAGTGTTGAGCAACAAAGAAAGACTCAAAAACAATGATAACATACAGGACCTATCGAATTACTAATAAACAAAGTAAAAAATGGAACATGATCGTATATAATGATGAAATGATGTAACGTACGAGAACCAGTGGTTTCCCAGAGCTGCATCTCAGTTTCTTCATAATGGCCTTCAGGTCGAACGGTGACAAGTATAAGATGATCACCTTTCCTAACAATGTTATCGATAGCCCATTGCAATGCTTTTCGGCTGCAAGGTGAGAAATCTATTGCAACTCCAATCTTTCTCTCATCTCCCATTTTTCTGTTTACTTTCTACCTCAAAGACGACTAAAACACACACACTTTTTTGTTTGCTTTTCTATCCTTGTCTCTATGATTAAATGAAGTGTTGTTTTGTTGGACACTATATGTGGTGTGTATGATTTGTCCATACATAAAAGATATTTTTCTAGTACTGTAATTAATAAGCACTTGACAAAAAGTTGCTCTATATTTTAAAACTTTATAAGCTAACAATATCTATTATAATAATTTTTATTTTATTAGAATCTCTGCTCTTATATACTAATAAGAGAAGATTGAGAAATTTTCAGAACCAAATAAATGTACAGAACTGCGAGAACCAATCTGATCCTTTTATTTTTTTGATCTATGGCTATAAATGCTGGTGGCATAACTGTAATTAAATGAAAAATAGTATAACTCTTCATAAATGACAAAAGGGTAGTAATGGAATTTCGTATTTAATTTTTCAATAACCGCTCACCAGAACTTTAGTTCAAATGATTAGACACTTCTCTGTTAACTACCTCTCAAACCCAATTTCACATTTCTAAGCCACCACAAGATTAATCTCTAGCATCAAAAACAAAAACATGAAAACCATTGTAGATCCATTGTGTATCTACGAAAACAGATCCATTATATATCCCCGACAACCATTCTCAGCAACAACAAAAAATAAAAATTGTATATCTACAAAGATCTTATACGACAGACGAACCCTATGCACCCAGTTTGAATTCGGTAAGTTATGTTAATTAGATCAGGTAATTTCAAATGTGTAAAAGCCAAACGATTTTTGTTACCAAGATTGGTATGCGAAAATATTTGGGTTTTCAGACTAGATTAATAGTAATGCATGTGTATACGATTTCAGCGTTTTGTTGGGTTTGTCTCCATGTTATGTCACGTTATTTTTATGGCCTAATATTAATGTTGGATTTATAAACTACTTTCTGTAGTTAGTGCATATTATAAAAGCCTTGTAAGAAATAAAGTTTCATATGCTTCAATGGTTTCTTATGGTTTAGTTCAAACTGGTATTGGTTGTGAAAGAAAATAACGGGACGGTTTGGGATTTGCTGTCAAAGAAACAAAACAGAAGCCCATTCATGACAAGTGTTTTAAGTTTTATAAGAAAAGTAAACACCGTCAGTTATCAACACATCGTTTTTTCTTTTTTTTTATAAAAAATTGAAAGAATTAAATAATCATAAACTCTAGTTAATTGATAAATTATCTTCGTAACTTCACTTTCTTTGTTGTCATATGCTTTAAAACTAAGGAATTATATAATATTGTGATGTAAAAGTTTACTAGCTATCATTATTTTATTTTTTTTGCTAATTATTTATTAAAATGAGGTTATTATTTAGATTTGTATTATAGATAGATAGATTTGTGCATCTTTTTTAAGAGTGTTGATTGTTGCTTTTATATGTTATGCTAGTTTTTTTACCTTATGAGTAAGTGTGCACATATGTTTTGCTAGATTATACATATATGTGACACTACTTGTTATGATTAAATTCATTTGCATCATTTGATATAATGCATATATGTTTTGTTAGTTGTTATGATTAAATACTTCGTTTATTAATTGTTTTTCGTGATAGGTATGAGTATGATGAGCGAAATGAAGAGTGCACATGTGTTTTGTATATACTATCTAGCAAGAAGATAGTTATGATAAAGAGGCAAAGAGTAAAGACACACGTGAATGGAGTAGATACAAGTGCAACTAAACTAACTTGTACATATATATAAGGGCATATGGATGAACTCAAATGCACATATGCATAAAAAGAAATCAAGTCTTTGATGAGGGAAAATACATATGCGTACAAAGAAATCAAGTCTCTAATGAGGGAAAATACATGTGCACGTGTGCATATACGGCAACACTACATCAACGAAACATTCATTTATTCATTACTTTTAGAATTTTGTATTTAAAATGTATATCACATGATTTTAGATTTTGTGTATAATATTTTTGTTTTAAAATATATACGATACATGTAAAATCTTTCTTTTTGTCATTTCATGCACTTGTGTAAATATTTGTGATCAAAACGCATAAGGGGTTTAAGCAAATGAACACTAAAAACATATGTGAATTTACATTATCTGAAAAAAACACATATGCACATTACCTTTTTAAACAATGAAACTAGAAAAAGAATTTATTTAAGAAAAGAATTAAATTCCTAAAATTTAGGTATTAAAAAAATGTTTTTATTAAAAAAATAATAATAAATATAATTTTACTATTATACCCTTTTGAATTAAATAATAAAAATCAATATCAAGAAAAATCTGATTGGTTGATACTAGTTCTCGCAGTTCTGTACATTTATTTGGTTCTGAAAAGAATCTCAACATATATATATATATATACTAGTTTCATAACCCGCCCAGCTTCTTTTTACTACATAGTAAATCTTACGTGTATGTATTGTTTATGTCGATTGAAAAGCATATAACCAACTAATCATTAATAGATAAATTTCAAAATGAAACGGGATGAGTTATCGAAACTACAAAATATTATTGTGTATACAAAACCTTGATATCAAACAAACATTCTTAACATACAAAAGGTAGTAAAATTCAAATACAAACTAATACTTCTTTGTAAACAACATTTGTAGTTGAATTTGAATAATTCTCATCTTTGTCACAACATAGCACCTTTAATCCTTTCTTGTTCGTTACTCTTGATACAACAACATATAGTTGTCGGTATAAAAATACGGGTCTTCTTAAAAACAAACCAACATGCCTTTATATTAAAAAATATTAATTCTTCTACAAAAACTTAAAAATATACTAATATACACATAATTGAAACCAAAATTGCATGCAGATTAATTGCATCATGTACACCTAAAGTATGTATGGAGTGAGTCCCTCATTGACCAGCAGGCATCTTATTCTAAGGGTTGTGAAAATTTTGCTCCGTTGGCATGGCCGGTTGCTTTTCCGATCTACATAAAAAAATCCTATTAACACACATTAAAGTGATGAATTGACTTTTTAAAACATAATTGTTTGTTAAGTGTTGCAACTATTCTGCATTTACTAATTCACAGTTAGTTCAGAGTCCAACCATTTAAAAAATGTGTTGTAATATTATGACGATCTCATTATCAGTTACATATGATAACATAATGTACCTTTTTGGGACGAAAGGTCAATCAAAATAGGTCATGGGTTGAGCATTTGGCACAAGCTACTTTCTCAACCTCCTTAATTCTTCCTCTTCTGCTAACTACAAAAGATGAGCAAGAAAAGACACACTCCGTATTTTCTAATCAATTGATGAACTACATAAACCAACAATTAAAATATTCCGATATCTAACTTCTGTTGTCTTTCTCTTTCTAATTTGTATTGCTCAGCGAATGAAAGTTTTTCGTACACCTGTCATGTAATCCAATTAGTCAAAAGAAGCAGATATCTGAAGCGACATATTAACAGGTTATAAAGTGAAGGTAAAACGCTTAGGCATGATGTAAATTTAATACCCAAAGGTCACAATTTCGACACACTACTTGTAATAAGATAAATCTCCACTGAATATCATCCCTAGCAAGTAACATGGGTAAAACAAATATTTTTTTACACTGATTCGTGCATAAGTGGTTACTTTTTCACCTTGAAAAGATCAACAGGTTTATCATAGTACACAAATGCCATGGTCCATGTTCTGCTCCTATTCGTAAAGACCAATTTCCTGCATAGAGTAATGATAATAAAGACCAATTTCCTACACAAATATGATCTATATGCAAGACTCGTCTCCATGAACTTGATACGAAGTGTAGCCATATTCATCTCATTCATATGAAAATGGGTCAACTTGAGAATTATTTTATTGTCAAAGGGTCAAATAGGTAGGCTTAAAGATATTACTAAAAGGAAACGGGTCAAACAGTTTTTAAAAAATGCCTTTCATTTCATTCTGTCGAACACTCCCAACAGTTACACTTGTTACTTATTAGCACAACATAAGCAAACTCAGACACCAACATGTTTAAAACGACAAAAAAACAGGTTAAAAGATCCCAAACATCATCTGATTTAGCAGCTTAAAAGGATTCATAGACAAAGCTTCAAAGAAACTCTTACCTCCATTGTAACGCCATTATTATTTTGCTTTGACAACACATATTTATGTAGCTGATAACAGGCAACCAATTTCTTTACGCCACATTGCTTTACTATCAGGTGCTGCTGCCAGTCCTATTTCATAAGTTTAATGTACGAAATGATCATTAGACAACATATTTTAGAAGAAGCTGATAATGTGCTTTTGTCCGTAATTAGGATTCTTTTTGTCAATTTTTATGTTTGTTTTGGGACAAAAAAAAGCAACCATTTTGACGCCTTAATGATCACTTTCAAGCAGAATGACACTGTTGAACATGCCTATTGTTGTTAATTATAAGAGATAATCAAGCATACACCATCAAATCCCATAATTACAACCTACATAAAAACTAAAAAGATTAATAGCATACCTGATGCATCAATAAATTGCCGACATTGGTATTTGGTTCTGCATGGATTGCAAGGACTTCTGAACTTTCTAAATTTTCTGATCTTCTTCTTTTTCTAACAAAGTCTGCGCCACATGATATCATAATTTGTCAGATTCAGTAGAAGACTGTTTTTTTCATTCAAGTTCTCTCGTGGATTGTCTTGTGCCGATATATGCGATAGTATGTAGCATAGCATCGCAAAAAGCTAAAGGATTTGTGACACACATGATTATGTTAAAAACCAGATTTCAAAAGACATACCCACTTTCTTTTGGCCAAATTAACTTGTACTTGTATGTATCAATAAAATCTATCAAATTAACATCCAAAAGAAGTAGCACCACATAATATGCAAATTATATGAATTGTTGAAAAAAGTGAGGGTTAATAACACCAAATCTCCTTACATGAGTCCAACTTTCTTGTAAAAGACATTATTGTATAATATTTCTTAAATTAGAGAGTTATTTCTCACCTCGTCTAAAGAACACTCCCTATTGCTAAAGTTGATGCAGCATAATTATCTAAATATGGGGCTGTTTAATAATGTTCTCAAGAGCACCAGCAGCCTGCACATTAAAAATAACTATCGCGGCCAAATCATAATAAAGTCGTGAAAGTGTAGTCTATGTAATATTAATGCTAAAAAATGCACCAAAGTAGATATTTTGCCATCCTCTGCTTGCTGGCTTAGAAAATTGAGATGAGGATCACACTGGATCAACTTCTTAAAGTGCGTGCCTAATAACCCATGTGGGTACTATAGATAACGACGTCCGTAGAAATGGAACAAAATAGCATGAAAGCATAATGAAATATAATCAAGAGACTCTACGTGTGTAGGTTAGCATGTCCAACACAAATATAAGGTTGCTTGCCATAGTGTATTCTTAATGGGTTGGCGATTTGTGTCTCTCAAGAACAAAGGCTGCCTTGATAGCTGCACAAGAAAAGACACATCATTTACTTCATAAGTATCACTTCTGAAAACACAATTAATAGACAAAGATGTATGTGTCTAGGCTTTAGAGTAAAGTTTATGCTTTAATATTTTCCATACAGTTTTGTGCTGATACAATCACGGCTCTGCAGTAAAGTTCTTAAAGATCCATTGTCATCTGCTAATTTGTTTCAACCATGGAATATGAAACTTCTGGTCCATCTGCACGTATACAAAGATACACTAATTAGTAAGATAAAAACAAAGATGTAATATACTTCTGTAGCATAATATTTAATTAGTAACATAAAACACATACTTTTGATATTTCAGCCCATATCTTACGACAAAATCTACGATGTTGTACTACAAAAGTAATTGTATTATCTATCTTTTCCTTAATATAATTATAAAGTACCTTTGACTGTGAATCACTTCGTGGCCTAGTAAAGGACATCTACATTACTTAACACCATCAAGGTCTGGACTTTCAAGATCTGCTTTTAGCTTCAAAAGAGAAAGTGTTAAGATGTTGTTAGTCTGCATTTGTTCAAGCATTTTACCAAACACATGTTATACATTGATTTTAATTAGTAAATTAAAAACGCACACTATCTTGAATTAGTCAAAGCAGCCTATTATGGATAATCAAAAAAACAATTTAACAATAAAAAACACAACATAAAAATAATCATAACAACATACTGATTATTTTATAGATTGGTGGATAACCACAAGAACACCAATCAAACAAATCAATCAATTCTTTTTTGTAAAATGACAAATTCACAAACCTGGTTGATAATTGCTAAGGTTTGATTTTGAAATCAATTTGTGCGTTATGAAGATCGATTTCTGGAATGTTGTAGTATGTTTGTTTTAGGATCGTCGTAGGTTATTTTGAATTTGTTATCGGTGGAGATTTTGAATTAGGGAGTGTGTTACGGAAAATATTAAAGGATCGTGTGAAGTCAATGCTTTATCAGTTTTGAAATTGAAATTTGAAAAATCAGACTCATGGAATCGGGGAGAAAAATTAGGGTTATAGTTTTGGAAGGTGATTATCACAAATACTGAGATAATGATTGTGGTGTTTAAAGCATCACATCTTTGTTTTTTAATTATCAATCACAAAACCTGGCATGGTCTAGTGGGTGAAGCGCTGCTTCTTTAAACCCATGGCCAGGGTTCAAATCTAGCAAGTGGTAAATTTTTAAACAATTTTTGAAAAAAAATATATTATGTGGACGAAAATGCCCTTTGACGTGGCGTATAATGTTGTGCCATGTAGATGCCATGTCATAGTTTATTGCCATGTCACATATGCCAAGTCATGTCCTTGCTGCTATATATAAGTAAAGATATATATATATATATATATATATATATATATATATATATATA
Source organism: Tanacetum coccineum (assembly GCA_026074375.1). Classification (NCBI taxonomy): domain Eukaryota; kingdom Viridiplantae; phylum Streptophyta; class Magnoliopsida; order Asterales; family Asteraceae; genus Tanacetum; species Tanacetum coccineum. Next base: position 26,109 of record BQNB010000618.1, on the reverse strand, counting down.
TAGGCATCCGGTACCATTGAGAAGGTTTTTATTTTTGGGAAGATTGAGAAACTATTTAGTTTAACGTTCATTGATTCATATTTTTTTTATTTGTATTTACAAGTTAAATCATCCATTTTAATTGTGATAGCGATATCTATAAATAACAAAGTTTTGGATTCACAAATATCATTGTTATATCAAGTTAGGGGTAAATGATTATTAAATTTTACTAAATGATTCAGTATTGTATTATATTGCAAAATCAAGAGATCCTTTTAACATTTGATTCATTTTTTTTTTTGCACCATTTTGACTGTATAATCACTTTAAAATGAGTCTCGCTTGAAAAAACATGAATCAAAGTTTAAACTTTCCTTTGTTTTGAAAACCTTCTCAATCTTATCAAAATAAAAACATACCGATCCAGCTTCTATCTCTCTCTCTCTCTCTCTCTCTATATATATATATATATATATATAAGAGTATGGTTGGATCAAGTGGTTAACACCCTTGCCTCTGGAGACAGAGGTCAAGGGTTCGATCCTCACCCCCTATAATGCCGGAGGTCCTTTTCTACCTTTAGTAGAACCGGAAGCAGCCTCTCTACCTTTGGTAGGGGTAGGGTTGTCTACGTCTCAATCTCCCCCATACACTGTGGAAGACGATATTAGAACCCATAACCCGTGGAAGACGGTATCGGGAGTTACTTATATATATATATATATATAAGGAAGTGAATATGGGGTTGTCTCACATGTAAGCATACATGTGAAACCACTCTAAATCTACGTCTTTCAACAAGAAAAAAGTCAAAACAACCTCATTTGTATTATGTTCCTTTAATATATTTGTGTTTTACCTTAATTGCATCATAACATCGCTAAAGTAGTGTTTACTATAATACATGTTTTCTTTTACACATATTGTTGGGTGTTTTTTATTAACTAAACATTTCACTCTATATTAGACAATTGTTTAATATAAGTCACGATTAAAAAGTATTGCACTACTCATACATTGGTTCCACTACTCAAATTTTGGAAAAAAATCAATCAAAGTACTATAATTTTAGGTGATATATTATGGTTTCGCATGTAAGCTTACATATGAGACAACCTCATATTTACTTTTCCCATATACATATATATATATATATATATATATATATATATATATATATATACTAGTAACATAACCCGCCCAACGAGCGGGTTCGGTTAAAAAAGCTTTTTTTGCGACAATGTTCATAAATTAAGTAAAATTAGTGTTTAAGTTAACATAATTTTGAAAATACTCCCAAAAGAATGTTCAATTTTCATTTAGGTTACAAAGTGCAACATATGACATGCATTCAAGTCTATGTGATATTTATTTCCATCACAGAGCAAACGCCACTTGAAAAAAACACTTCGGTCATCAAAAGTAATTAATAAAATGGGCTAAAGGAATAAGTTGATCATATGATTATGTACAAAATCCAGCGGCTATAAAACGGCGTAGGAACATAAAAAGAAATTGAAGTATAAATTTGTGAAAAAAGTTGGACCCACAATTCAGCTTAATTAATTTTATCATTGGATTATTTTGGGATAAAATTTAAAGATTCAAACTTGTAATTATCTCCAAAAAAAAGATTTCACGAGAAGATAACTGTTGTTTTCGGTTAGTGATTTATGACTATTCAATGGCCAATTATTGGCATCACTATGCTGATAATAATATGAATGGTGCTACTGTTGGTACCCCCTTGGTCCACAATATAAGTAATGTTTTGTACTTTCATCATCCTTTTGTCTTTTTATTTACAGTACAAAAGTGTTTTGTCCTGCTGCGTATTTTTTGGCAGTTTAATACTTTTGACTTGTTAAACTTGATAAGTTTCGTTTCGTACTTTCCGTTTCACAGTTTTGTAACATAAACAAAATTATAAAATTAAAAAAAAAATAAACAAAACAAAAAATAAAGGTGGTACGAATAGCTTATTAGAAGGTCTTTATAACCTACCCCTAATATAAACTGACAAAAAATTGCAATTACGGAACTTTGCAAACTGTTTGTTTCCGTGAATACAGAATGAACGGAGCTTTATGTAATTGCTCATAATGCATTCTTTTATGCTTTATGTCATTTTATTCGGTGATATTGCCAAGAAAGGTACGAATACCAAATTTTTGCCAAACTGGGTTATTAGTAATTTTTTCTCCAATCAAAGGTAGTCAAGTGGTTTTAAAAATTGAATTAATGTTTGTCACAAATATGGTATTTTCATATGCCAATTATTAATAAATTTGGATAAATATCAAATCTAATTATGGAGTATATTTTGAAATATATTTTTGAAAAGCAAAAGATATCAACATGGTGAATTTCAAAATTAAATGCTATATATGTGCCATGTCATCATTGAGGTGGCATTCCATGTCATTGCCACATATTTATTCACTCATAATTAGCCCCATTGTTTATTTTGTTATTTATTGGATGATTGGATGATTTTGTTTTCAAATCAAATTGTTATCGATTATCTTTATTTTTAAATAATATGTTGCTCTTATCTTTATTTTTAAAATTTATTTTCATTTGTACATGATGCATGTATATATATATATATATATATATATATATATATATACACATATATAGAGGAAGGTTAAAATAAAAAGGCAAATATCTGTGAGAAGGATAAAAAAGAAATTTTTTAAAAAAAGTTTCTCGAAAAATTCTAAAAAAATTCCATAAAATCAGGTATGTTGGTGCATAAAACTTTTATAAAAGAAGTTTTTCTAATTTTGAGTTTTTATACGTTTTTTTAATGCACAAAAAAATAAATTTTGATGCACAAAAAATTTTTGATGCACAAAATTTTCAACTTGTTATAGTTTGATGCGCAATAAAATTTTGATGCAAAAAGTCAAAAGAAGTTGGGTACAAAAACGAATTTTTGATGCACAAAAAAAGCGATTTAATGCATAAACGTTTTTTTTCATAATTTTTTTCTGCAAAACTATCCACTTTTAGAAAAACTTCTTTCACAACTTTTTCATGCACCAACATGCACGATGTTGTGGATTTTTTTTAGAATTTTTTAAGAATTTTTTTCAAAAAAAAAATCTTTTTATATTCTCACGAATATTTGTCTTTTTATTTGATCTTTATCCTATATATATATATATATATATATATAGAATGAGGTTCATGTGGAATAGTTGTTAAAATAAGATAGTATAGGAAACCAATAAAAAAATGACACATGGAATTTATTTATTTAAGTTTAATTAAAATGTTTAATAAACCAAAAGGGCACAATAGTAATTTGATTTGTCCATTTATTTATTTGTTTCACTTGAACAGGTCAAAAAATTATTACCAAGCTTTTTTTCTTCTCTCCGTAACCTGTAACCGCCTCCATAGTTTCAATCCGATCTTCCATTCTTATCTACGATTCATCAAGCCATGTTACCAGCGAAAAGCTCATATCTTTATACTACTGTTCACGGTGTTGCTGATGTTTGTCTTTTTTGTCACCGACGATATCGGAAACCTTCTAACGCGTGTTGTTCATTCGTTTTCTACGGGTTATATGTTAGTGGCTACGAACTCAACGGTCACCGTAGCCGGAATATGAGTTGTCTAATATATAAATCTCAGATCGGGTATTGTGGCTTTGGTTTTTTAGGTTTGGTATTTTTAAACTTTTGTATCAATTATATTAATTAGGTGTCAAGGTTAGAGGTATACATTCGTGGAGTGTATGAATCAATGGGGTTAAGTTGCATATTGTGTATCATGAATCAAGTTCTTTTATGTATCATATTGTTTATGTGTTTATCAATCTGTGAGATGATATATTAGGCTAAAATAGAGAAATTTAAAATAGAAGTTTAAGAAGATGAAGATCATACGCAGGGAGTTTTTCTTGGTGATTATGGCCTGATGGAAAAGTATTTATCAAAATATGTATTCCTTATTTCATATGTGTTCGTTGTCGACTCCTTTTCGGTGACACTAATGATGTACGCCTATATGGCATGATTGTGACATCGTCACTCGAATCAAAAGAACCAAATAACGAGTAAAAGAAAACATAATATTCAAATCAGATAAATTTAAACAATGTGGTACGATATCTTTTTGTTCAAAGAAAATTTTAAACGACGTGACCCGTCACAATGTCGTTCAAAGTTGGTTTTGTTGATTGTATTGTTCTTATTAGAGGTCAAATATATGGTTGAGGATGCATCAAGTAAGAAGTTCCTAATTTCACAAATTACAAAATGACTGATTCAAGACCAGTTATGGAACAATACAATAAACTTCTTGGTATACTTGGTAGATTTACACAAAATAAAATGAACATGGATGAGGTTATTCAAGTCTTTTGTGTCATTGATAAACTCTCCCCTTCCTGGAAAGATTTCAAGCATACTTTGAAACATAAGAAGGAGGAATCGATTCTTGTTGAGTTGGGTAGTCATCTGCGCATTGAGGAGTCCCTCAGGGTGCAGGATAGTGACGAACCAAAAGGCAACAATGTTGTTGATCCTTCAGTTGTCAATATGATGGAGCATAACAATTCCACTAGGTACAATGACAACAATGGTAAACGTAAGCATCAGGACACCAAAGCTAATCCTAACAAGTAGTCTAAAGTAACTTGTTGGAAGTGTGGGAAACCTGGACACTTAAAAAAGGACTGCGAAGGTGAAAAAGTTGGTCATAAAGCCAATGGTTCAGGCACAAAATGGTTTAGTGAATGGTTCTTCCAACTCATTAAAAGGTCATAATATGATTAATAAATCTTTTTAGGTTTATTATGTTACATATGTATCTGAGGCTTTCTTTATGCAAGATGATGATGTTGCATTGTGGGTTGACTCAGGAGCAACAATTCATGTGTGTAAAGATAAAATGCTGGTTCAAGACCTATGAGTCACTGAGTGATGGATCTATTATTCACATGGGAAATGAGTCAACAACCTTGGTGCATGGACGTGGTTGTGTAGATCTTATATTTATTTCTAGAAAGATTGTTTCCTTGTTTAATGTTTTGCATGTTTCTAATATTAGAAAAAAATCTGGTTTCAAGTAGTGTTTTGAGTAATTGTGGTTATAAACAAGTGATTGAAACTAATAAATTTATTTTATCCAAACATGGTGTGTTTATTAGTTTTGGTTATTTGTGTAATCAAATGTCCAGGCTTAATATTATTAATGATAATATGGGTTCAGCCTTCATCTCAAGCTTTAAACTGAATGATTCATTCCTATGACATGCTAGACTCAACCATGTCCACTTTAAGAGGATGCAAGATATGTCTAAGGATGGTTTAATCTCAGCTTTTGACATGGACACTGAAAAGTGTAAGACTTGCATGCTGACCAAAAATAAATAAGAAACCATTTCAAAATATAAAACGCGAAACTAGAGTTTTGGAGTTGATCCACATTGATTTGCATGCTAGTCCCTCATTAGGGAATAAGAAATACTTTATGACATTTATTGATGATGCTTTTAGGCTTTGCTATGTTTATTTATTACTAAGGATGAAGCATTAGATAAATTTAAAGTATTCAAAACTGAAGTTGAATTACAACAAGTGCCCCTGATCAAAAGATTCAGGACTGATAAGGGAGGTGAGTACATGGATACTCTGTATTTTCAGTCTGTTAGTATTATCTATGAAACGACTACTCCCTATACTCTACAACAAAATGGAATATTTGAAAGGAAAAATAAAGAACTGAAAGAAATGGTTAATTCTATGTTGTCCTACTCAGGACTGAGTCAAGGGTTTTAGGGTAAAGCTATGTTAACAACTTGCTATTTATTAAAAAGGGTTTTCAATAAAAGGAACAAGATAACAACCTATGAACTCTGGACTAAAAAGAAACCGAGAACTACCTCAGGGTTTGGGGGTGTAGGACAGTTGTCAGACTCCCTTATCCAAAGCTAAAAACTTTGGGTGAAAGAGGCATTAAATGCATCTTTGTTGTATATGATAAGCATTCCAAGGCTTTTTAGGTTCTATGTTTTTGAACATAATGCATCAGTTTCTTAAATCATCCGTCTAAATAATCACGATCAACCCTAGTTACTTATGATCATCATAAAGAAAAACGGGTTTTCAAACATGAAAGCAATGTTGAAGGTCAATCCAATATTTATGGATCTATTGCTCATCTTTTCAACTGGTGCCTCCAACATAAATTGGCTGACCACATATCTAAATTGATTTAATAAATTTAGGCTTTAACAAAACGTATGTAGCGATAGAAGTGACGTTCATTAATTCTGAATTGTTGGGATCGTTTATGCACTCGTATATGTGTTATAAGGCACCAACTGATATGGAATATCCTATCTATGTTAAAACGATACTTTTATTTTTTGTCATGCACATGTATTTAGATTTTTTAATATCTAATGACAAGATTTTATGATGTAATTTGTTCATTAAATATGACACTTTAGATGTATTTGTTATAAGGCACCAATTTATTTTTCATACTGGTTTGTTATACATGATGTGCATAAAGAGATGCTACTAAGTTGTCTAGCAGTAGTATATACGTCTACATACAACCATGGATAAAAATGTATAGTTAAAAGTCTTTTAAAAATCAAAGATTGAATGCTAATAGTTTATATGTTAATTTGTTTTTGGTTGCTTCATATTCGTAGGGATTAAGTTGTGAATATGTCTTATGTTTCATCCTTGCATGAACTAAGTTAAATATGTTTTTTATATATAATGTTTATATATGTATATATTTGGATATGACTGTGATTATAATTACTGTCTTGTACTTAAATCAGATTATTCGTAGACGATGGAGATTAATGTATTCGCCAAGACATAAAAACAAACCCTAATACATGTGCACTATACTCTAAAGATCACCTTTTTACGATGAAGATACAATGCACAACTACATAACTCAGAGTTCGAAGTTCAAGTTAAAGATTGTGTTCAAAAAAAACGTGTGCATTATGACATACCTCAATGAATTAATAGCGAGGAAGATCTATGTGTTCGGTAAGTTGGAATATGACAACTTCACTTCTAATCAAGTGAGACATCTAGAGATCACATTGTTACGATTAAGACAAATATGCACATGAAGTTCATGTTCACGTTGACAACTACGAAATATGCAGATGTGCACGCATTTAGAATATGTGGTTTATACATGTGCACAACTCAAAAGATACGCATAGATCAAAAGTGTCTCGTCTTTTATTAACACTTGCGTAGTGATACTTGTATTCTAATTTTAAGTCATTTGTCAAGACTCAAGTTGCACATGTATTTTTTTCTGTAATCCTCTTATTTTTCTTTTAAAATGCAACTTTATTGGAACATCTTATTCACTGAAGTTTTGAGTGGTTTTATTTAAAAATAATAAAATATTATAATAGTTGATCAATGCATTGTTTTGACGTGAGACTCAAAAGAATTACTTAATAAATTTATAAGCGTGTGCATACATGTTACTTATTGCTAGAAAATAGTTAGTATAACTGATAATCAGATTCCTAAAGTTTAGGAACTCCAAAAAAACTAAAGTTAATTCTTAACATAATATTACCCTTTATGTAATTAAATAAATATAAATACACATAATTGGTGACTCATCAAGATGATTGGCTAAATGTGGTTCTCGCATTTCTTGCTTTTTATTTGGTTCTGAAAAGAACCTCACTATATATATATATGTTGGAAAAATTCTAGTGAAAAATGTGTTTTCACTAAATTTGGACAAAAATAATTATTAGTAAATATAATTATTAAATGTAAGGCCAGGTCGATCCGGTATATATCCAAAATAGAGTTAGTGTGAATGAGATATCGAGTCTCAAAGAAGGTATTTGGAATGGAGGAAAAAATGATTAAATGTCAGTTATGTATATAACTTCAAAAACTCATAAAAAAAAGTTTGTCGAAAGTACAGAGTGTCGCTCCTCTATAGAAAGATAATTTAATTCTCGTCGCGATGATATATTTTGTTTTGCGTAACGATTAACAGTGTGTGAAATATTTAATTTTTTTTTAAAGGTTGAAAGTGGGTTTTTTTATTTTTGATGAAAAAATGAGTGGCTATGATTGGTTCATTGGGTCTATGACAAATATTGGGTCTATATTGAACTTTTGGCTCTCAACCATTCTAAGACACAACAAGAAAAACACACAAGAGAGAAAAGCTCCATTAACAAGTTTTCCAGCAGTCTTTTCGATTAGAAGCACTCTGTTTTTCATGATATTTCAGGCAAGTATGTCAGGTCCGGCAAATCCAAGTGAGCAAAATTCACTAAGGTTACGAATTAAAGTCGGTTCTGATAAGCCTGTTAGGAAAAACTACGAAATTTACAGTGGTCTTGGACTTCTTCTGTCGCCATCTTCCTCAACGGGAAACGATTCAGAGGATATTGTTGGGTCCACCATTGAGTCTCCTGGCTGCGTGCTACGTGTAAGTTTGATCGTTCTCTTTATGTTAATTTTATTAATGACAAAAAAAATCCTAGACTTTCAGTAAAACACACATAATGACAGTTAGATCCTTTTAAACCTAAAAAGTTGCTCAAACCTGGCTTATCTCGTCAAAATATAATATGTGAATTTAGTGACAATAAGGCTCTTTTGTTAATTTTAGTATAAGTCTACGGATTAAACCATGTCTAAAGTTTCCTTTTGTTACCGTGTAGGATATGACTTCTGTATTTGTTCCCGGCGACCTTCTTGTTTCACCGCTAAATGAGAGTCTACTCTGCTTAACCAAAGTTGCACTTCCCGTCAATCAATTTGTGGATGCTTCATCTTCACGTCATGAAGAAGTGAAACAGATAGAAGTAAAGGAACTAAATTCAGTGAAATGTGAAGTTGTGGATGGAATAAAAAATGAGGCTCCGTTTTTAGAAAAATGTGTGGGTACATTATCTTTTGACAATAAACGGGATTTGACCAATGAGTCTAAAGGTAAGCTGTCAAAAGCTCCAGCAGAGGCAGCGTCTCATGATAATTGGGTAGCATGTGATCGATGTAATGCGTGGCGCCTGTTACCGATCGGTATCACCGCAGATAATCTGCCTGAGAACTGGTGGTGTAGCAAGTCAACATGGCTGTGAGTTCTGTTGTTCTATGTGTTATATTCTTGTCGTATATAAACTTTTCTCATGAAATTAAAAAATTTAACAACACTTTTTGTTCATTGTGTAGGCCTGGAAAGAACTATTGTGATGTCAGTGAGGATGAAACCACACAAGCGGTTCGCGAAATGAACTTCAAAATAAGTTCTCAGAATCATGTTATTGGAGATACGTACCATGCCAACTCGAATGCTAATTCTGAGACACCGCCTGATGGATGGAAAAAGAATAAGTCCAGACACGAAGGTAGCAACTCCAGTCAGGTAGAAACTTCACATTCATCAATGGATAGTAGACAGAAAAGAAAAAGGTTGAGTGAAGCAAACCAGCAACTGCTCGAGAAAAACATAGCGAATAAGCCTATTTATGTGGGAAGGAATACTGCGACAGTAAATGGTAAGGGTTCGTATATATCCATTACTAAATGTGATAGTTTTCTGAAAGTACTAATTTCTTATGAAATACGTTTGTAGGTGAACCGAGGCCTAAAAAGCTGAAAACAATGACAGGCATAGATCAGCATGACCATCTAACTTCAACAAAGATAAAGAATGAAAATGAGAGACAGACGGAAAATACTCGAGCTTCCTCGAAGAGTAAGTTATTGGATAGGAAAAGCTGCGAAGAAGTGGAAATGCCTGCAAAGAAGCGAAAGTTGAAAGATCAGGATACACCGCCTTACGCAAACACAGTGAAAGAGAAGAGATTAAAGACTTCTAACACTGACATAAATGGCGAAGAAAAACCTTTAATTAAAGGAAATGGAATGAAAATAAAATTGTCGGTTAGTAGAGAAGGTTCAGTTGACAAAAGTCATGAGAAGCTTCTGAACGCTACTTCTTCAAGAAAGGATTTGGAATCTGAGCGTTTTCAGTTTGGGGCCACTTCAAGTTCTTCAAAGGTTTCTGGTTCTTTTAGAAGGGCTAGCTTGAAAGAAGTAAAAGGGTCACCAGTAGGGACAGTTTCGTCGTCTCCTTTAAAGGCTCCTAATCTGGACAAGCTTTCACCTGCTGCTGGGAGAACTATATCAAGAAAAGCTCATGCTAAAAGTAGGCCTGAAGTTCCAAGAATTGATGGTTCTGGTGTGTCAAATGTTATAAAACGTCCCAAAGATACTGCTAACCAGACTAAAAGTCTCGTGAAGGATTGTGCACTGTGAAGGATCTCAGTGTTGTAAGTTTCTTGAAGGAGTATGCATCGAGTCAAACAGCAATGACTGCCTTCAAAAAAGCTGAGGAGTCAAAGGACTATGCTGATCGATTAAAGGTTTGCATAAAATACGCACATTTTCATTGTCCCGTTTCAGTCATCAAAAGATTGCGTTGTGTTCCATTTGAGTCATGTTGTAACAAAAAAACTCATAAAACCGGGATGTGAGAAAAACTACATTGGCGATAAACTATTCCATATCATTAGGCATAATAAGGGGTTTCAGATTTGTTAAACTTTCAATTACATCTTTATACCATTAGTATTCTTATTCTTATAAATATCTCTCATCTCCTACAGAATTCTGGTTTTGATTATGAGTGCAACGATGCATACTTCGATTCCGCTTTGAAGTTTCTTCATGCTGCTTCTCTTCTGGAGGCGTACTATAATGACTTCAGCAAATTGAAAGGGATGGTGGATCCGTTGACTGTGTACAGTACTTCCGCCAAACTTAGCAAGTAAGTTAAAATTTTATAGTATAAAGCGACTTATTTGTATGCGTGTTCTATGTATATATTACTTACTTGCAGAATTTGATGGTATAGCTTCTGACTTGTAGAAAACTTGCAGAATTTGTGCTGAAGAATATGAGAAACGAAAAGAAATGGCTGCTGCGGCATTAGCTTATAAATGCATGGATGTAGCGTATATGAGGGTAGTTTATTGCAAAAGTTTCGTGACCAAACAAGACATGCAAATGGTTACTCAGGGTATGTACATATCGTCACATTTTCCTACTTTCCTACATCATATAGTACTCAAAAACCCGATGACAATGATTATTAACCAGTCACGGCCTATCCTTCCTCATCTTGTTTGGTATAAAGGTTATCTGACTCTTGCAGGCGAGTCCCCATCGTCTTCTGCATTTGTTGTTGATAACTTAAACAATCAAGCAACGATAATCGATAAAACCATGCTGTCTAAGAACATAACACATCTTGGAAACCAAGTTGTTGCTCGAAGCCAAGCCAACTTTACGAGACTTCTTGATTTTGTAAGTTCATATTCTCTCAAGCATATACTTATGTCAGGTGTGTGTTTGGATTTGAGTTTACGAATTGATCGTTGCGAAAGGAAGTTAATCAGTTTTTTACCGTATCAATTAATCTGCAGACAAGTGACGTAAGTCTTGCAATGGAAGCCTCCTTAAGCACACAAAACGCTTACAAAGCTGCTAGTACAACCCTGGAAGAATCTCAGAACAAAGAGATGACGATTTCAGTCAAACAGGTTGTAGACTTTAGCTTTCAAGATGTAAAGGAACTTGTGACTTTGGTGCAAAATGCACGTGAGGCCATCAATCGTCAAGGCTTCAAAGGCAATGACAAGCAGCTGTAAATAACATTCGGGATTTATTTTTTTGATCTATCTGTACAAAACAGGGATCAGGGATCAGGAAGCAGGATCAGAACATAGAAAAATTATATCATTTTTGACCGAGGTAAAAGGGTGACCCTATAGCATTTTAACGACGGTGTTGGGTTGGCGAGATGAAAATATGGAGAGGATTTATGTTAGGTTATTTGGTCTTATAACTTCATATACATCAAATTGGTGTTTTTTATTACCATACACTACTACAAAAATTGGAATAGAGCCCCCAATGGGAGCCCGGTTTAAATGAGAAAAGGGCTCTATGCATGTATCCCCCCTCACAAAAACCTATAAAGCCCTCTTTTTTAGAAAAAAAACCCGGCTTCATGTCATAAAGCCCGGTTATCAATTTACCAACCGGGAACTAATATTTTTAGTTTTTTACATTATTTGGGCTATTTTTTTCACCCCTTAATATTTTATCTTCACATAGATCTGAACACAAACTTTTTGACCTACCATTGGTGCACCGCCGTTCTATCGCCGCTCCTCCCTTATCACCGCTGTTACTAATCTCCTTCTATTGGCTTTTACTCATGGTTGGATCTCCCTTTCCTCCTATTATTGCAGGTGTGTATGTCGGATATTTGAATAATTTTGTGTTAATTTTGTATTTTTTTTTATATTAAAGTTAGGGGTTTTGTTTGTTGCATATTTTTTTTGTGTTTTGATGAATCTATTTGTTACGAATCTTAGGGTGCAGGCATGTTATGGTTTTTTCTTTAATAAAGCTGGGTTTCTTTTATTAGCGGGGATTTTATGAGTATTTGATGTAATTGAAGTCATATTGCATCTGTGTAATTGTCATTCTTTATCTTCCACGACAACAAAATATCTGTAATTGGAAACTAAATTAATATTGAAGTTACCCTTGTACTTTTGAAATTGTCACCATATATTAGAAGTGATGAAATTGTCACCATAGATTAGAAGTGATGCAGAGGAATAAACTTGTGGATTTTATTGACTTGAAACAATTCAAAACTTAAGATATCCGAGGATATTGTTTGTGATATGAATTTTTGGTGTTTAAATGGTATGTGTTAATTTCATATTAATGCTATTGATTTCTTCATGTCAAAGAAGGTGTATTCGAGTTTGCCAAGATAAGTCCTGATGCTCTTGGGATTGATAAAAAGGATAGCCTAGTACTGGAAGCAATATTGTGAAGAAACATGGTATGCATTCTATTATTTTAGCCATCTTTTTATTGATGTTAAAATAACAATAGAAACTGATTAACTTGTTTATGTTTGGTAGCGCTTTTTTATATGAATTTCCACGGGATAAAATATCTTAGCTCAAGAGGCACTTGCTCTAGGAAGCATCTGAAGAACAAGATACGACGAGGTGCTAAAAAGTTTGTGTTGTGTTGAGGGCAAGATTCGGGTTTGTGTTGACTACCAACAAAAGGAAATGATGCTACTGAGAATAGTAAAGGTCTTGCCCTTTATATTTTATAAACAAAAATTAATAAGAGGTTTAGTTACTCTTATTCAACACATGTGCTATTGGGGTGTTAAGAACAAATCTTAAGGGAATTAAATGTTTGTTATAAATGCGAGTTCCTAATGAACGATAACGCCTAGTTTTGTGTTTTAGTTTGTGCAGTCTGTATGAGCTAACACATGGATAGTAATCTGGTATGTTTTCTCTTTCAGGGATTGTCCATAAAATCTACCATGTTTCGTTGGATAAGGAGGAGCAGGAAAGTTGGATGAAGTTTAGAGAGCTCGCTGAATCAATTGTATGTGAAACATTTTCATTTTTTTGCTTTATCTTCATCGATTGACACATATATACATGTTACTGTCACATACATAATTTATAACATATTTCATGCTTGTGGCAGACTGCACTTGAAGGAATGCGTTATCCAATTCGAGAGGAAGATTTAACGACAGTTAAGAAGGATGATAACCTTGCTGGTTTTATTGGTGAATATGTTGTTATGCCTTTAACAAGTCCTGTCGGATGGTATAGTTACATTCCACCTGATTTCAATCTTTGAGACCGAGTTTGTTTTATTAACCGTTTAACCTGTACGCAAATTTGTTTTGCTGTTAGTATGTTAACAAAGACGAATACAAGTACCTTAGTAAAGCTCAATTTAGATCGTGCAAATACCATAATTTGACTGAAATGTATTTCTTCTAAATGACCTCTATATAGACTTATCATTTTATTTATTCTAATCCGTGCTAGTGATTGTTTATATATGCAGCCTCTTTGAATTACAAGTCGGCAGGAAGGAAAGCTAAAAAACAAGAGGATCACGGTTTGAAGTGCTGACTAAAGAGAGAAATAAAGATGAAGATTAGATAACAATGATTTCTTATAATCGATGGAAATATAGAATGATGTAACTGGGACTTTTTGCTCTTTGAAATTTGTATTAAACGCTAAAATTCTGCCAATGTATGTATTTTTTTTAATTTTTATATTTCACATAGAGCCATGTTTTGCAATTGAAAACCTGGCTCTATAACCTTCAATAGACCCCGTTTCCAAAACCGGGCTCTATTTGGTTCTTGAATAGAGTCCCCTCCCCTTTGAGCCCCTCCACAAAACCGGGATCTATTGCCCTTTTCAACCGGGCTTTATTAGCATTTTTGTAGTAGTGATAACATAGTATTTTAGAACTTAGAATATTGCATAGGCTTTGCAAAAAAGCTTGGATTTTTAGGACTTGATGCTTTTTTGACAATCAAAAGGCAAGTTTTCCACACATGTTTCTTTGTTTTTTTTTTGGGGTTACCAGAGTTTGACATTGCGAACCGACTAATCCCAAGGCGACTACGTTTTTAGTCGGCGCAGGTGGACCTCTGTGGCCACAAGGGTCTTTGTTGTTATCCATGCGTCACTGTATTATAATTGGCGAAAGACCTTTTGTCTATGGGCACTCGCCGCTCTAAGGCCACCCTATTAAACTGAAACCTTTTATAAATAATTTTAGCTCATTTTTTTTAGTTTAATATTGTATTCTTCGATTTTAATCATCATAGTTAAGAGGGTTATCTTTAAGACCATTTCTAGTCCTTCTGGTTTGCACTAAAGTGGCTTAAGTAGCCCTCGAATAGTCCGTTTATTCTCTCCGTCTGAGCTATCAAAGATATACCGACCTTAGATATCTGACCATAAAATACCGACCCTTTTTCCACGTAAGAGTTCGTCGTCCGATTGAATCTGCTTGTTCCTGGATGCTCCATAGGAATCCATCGCTATTCCATTCCTCCACCGAGAAAGGTTCATTCGGCCTTTGAACGAAAATAAAAAAACAAACACACTTGACACTTGCATGAAAAACGCATAGAAACATAACACTAGGGGTGAGCATCGGTCGAAAACCGGACCGGACCGGCCAAGGCCGGACCGGACCGAGACTGAGTTGGTTTAAAATGCCGCACCGAGGACCAGACCGAAATGGTACGGTCCGGTCTGGGTCGGTCTTCGGTGCGGTCCGGTCCTACACGGCATAATCTTCGGGTTTTTTGTAAGACCGGACCGGACCGAAGACCAAATTGGTCCAAAACACCGGATCGAGGACCAGACCGAAATACGTTCGGTCCGGTCCGGTCGGTCCGGTTCAGTCCGGTTTTCCGGTCCGGTCCGGTCGAACGGTCCATATGCTCAGCCCTACACAACACTTAAAGCGAATGTGTTTTATAATTGTGCCAAATTCAAGAATATAACATTTTGTCTTATCCCAAAGAGATATTCGTGATACCCAGGTAGGATGAGCACGGTACCAAAATGGTACCGAACCGGCACCGTTTTGGTGGTACCGGGTTTTTTCACGGCCAAACATGACACACCGTTCCCGGAACCGAGAGTATGTCCGGTACCGGTACCTGTACCGGTTCTGGTACCGGGTTCGGGTAAACCGGTACCGTACCGTTTTGGGGAACCGTTTGATATATACATTTTCGTTATAAATATATTCCAATTGAGTTGTTAAGTGTTTAACTATGTTAAGATCAATGAAGCTACTTTATCATAGAAAACCTTATTGGTTCAATAACATCCTATAATTATAAATTAATTTATCATTCTTGCAGTCTATAGTTTGTTTCACCACAACCAATTATGACACGTTAAATTCACTCAATTACATCTTTTAAAATGTGTAAGTATGGTTATATGAGAAACACAGATTGGCAACATATATATTAGACTTATTAATTTTAGCACCTTACTATCGTTGGTGCTTTGTACAATTGCAATATGTCTTCATATAGTTGCTGAAATCATATCAAGTAGTTGAACTCCAAATTCATGTTAATTATTTTTGCAACGTTATAAAGCATGTGTTTAGTTATGAGGATATTTTTTCAAACCATAAGAATGTATGGGACAACCAATTAAGGTGTTTCGATTGATAGATTAGTTCAAAAACAAAACCATTCAAATTCCGATATCAAAAACAGGATTTCCCGTGTGGTACCGTAATGTTTTTTAGTGGTACCGGATTTTTTTGAGTGAATTTCATGATACCGGTACCATACCGGGTAAAGAGAACCCGTACCGGTACGAGTCGGTACCAGTACGGTTCCGGTACCGTATTGTTTTTTCGGTACCCATGCTCATCCCTATACCCAGCCATTAGGTCGACTAGTTTCTTTTGGAAAGTGATTACACGATTCCATTTGATATCCGGTTACCATTGATTATCTTCACCCGAACTACACAACCAACAATTAAAAGAAACTATTTTGTGATAATGAATGGCGGCCGCAATGAAGCACATGGTGGCTAACTTCTCCAAACTGAACAAGTTTGAAGGGGTTGATTTCAAAAGATGGCGAAAGAAGATGCACTTTTGTCTTTCTACCATGAGTGTGGTGTATGTCCTGAACATACCAAATCCTGATAAAGGGGATGATGGAACAGTAGAGCAAATCAGGAGGAGGAACAAATGGGTGAATGATGACTATGTGTGTCGTGGTATCAATCTTAATAGTATGTCTGACTCCTTGTTTGATATTTACCAAAATGTTGAATCTGGAAAAGAACCATGAGATTCTTTAGAGGTCAAATATATGGTTGAGGATGCATCAAGTAAGAAGTTCCTTGTAAGTAATTTCACAAATTACAAAATGACTGATTCAAGACCAGTTATGGAACAATACAATAAACTTCTTGGTATACTTGGTAGATTTACACAACATAAAATGAACATGGATGAGGTTATTCTAAGTCTTTTGTGTCATTGATAAACTCTCCCCTTCCTGGAAAGATTTCAAGCATACTTTGAAACATAAGAAGGAGGAATCGATTCTTGTTGAGTTGGGTAGTCATCTGCGCATTGAAGAGTCCCCCAGGGTGCACGATAGTGACGAGCCAAAAGGCAACAATGTTGTTGATCCTTCAGTTGTCAATATGATGGAGCATAACAATTCCACTAGGTACAATGACAACAATGGTAAACGTAAGCATCAGGACACCAAAGCTAATCCTAACAAGTAGTCTAAAGTAACTTGTTGGAAGTGTGGGAAACCTGGACACTTAAAAAAGGACTGCGAAGGTGAAAAAGTTGGTCATAAAGCCAATGGTTCAGGCACAAAATGGTTTAGTGAATGGTTCTTCCAACTCATTAAAAGGTCATAATATGATTAATAAATCTTTTTAGGTTTATTATGTTACATATGTATCTGAGGCTTTCTTTATGCAAGATGATGATGTTGCATTGTGGGTTGACTCAGGAGCAACAATTCATGTGTGTAAAGATAAAATGCTGGTTCAAGACCTATGAGTCACTGAGTGATGGATCTATTATTCACATGGGAAATGAGTCAACAACCTTGGTGCATGGACGTGGTTGTGTAGATCTTATATTTATTTCTAGAAAGATTGTTTCCTTGTTTAATGTTTTGCATGTTTCTAATATTAGAAAAAAATCTGGTTTCAAGTAGTGTTTTGAGTAATTGTGGTTATAAACAAGTGATTGAAACTAATAAATTTATTTTATCCAAACATGGTGTGTTTATTAGTTTTGGTTATTTGTGTAATCAAATGTCCAGGCTTAATATTATTAATGATAATATGGGTTCAGCCTTCATCTCAAGCTTTAAACTGAATGATTCATTCCTATGACATGCTAGACTCAACCATGTCCACTTTAAGAGGATGCAAGATATGTCTAAGGATGGTTTAATCTCAGCTTTTGACATGGACACTGAAAAGTGTAAGACTTGCATGCTGACCAAAAATAAATAAGAAACCATTTCAAAATATAAAACGCGAAACTAGAGTTTTGGAGTTGATCCACATTGATTTGCATGCTAGTCCCTCATTAGGGAATAAGAAATACTTTATGACATTTATTGATGATGCTTTTAGGCTTTGCTATGTTTATTTATTACTAAGGATGAAGCATTAGATAAATTTAAAGTATTCAAAACTGAAGTTGAATTACAACAAGTGCCCCTGATCAAAAGATTCATGACTGATAGGGGAGGTGAGTACATGGATACTCTGTATTTTCAGTCTGTTAGTATTATCTATGAAACGACTACTCCCTATACTCTACAACAAAATAGAATATTTGAAAGGAAAAATAAAGTACTGAAAGAAATGGTTAATTCTATGTTGTCCTACTCAGGACTGAGTCAAGGGTTTTAGGGTAAAGCTATGTTAACAACTTGCTATTTATTAAAAAGGGTTTTCAATAAAAGGAACAAGATAACAACCTATGAACTCTGGACTAAAAAGAAACCGAGAACTACCTCAGGGTTTGGGGGTGTAGGACAATTGTCAGACTCCCTTATCCAAAGCTAAAAACTTTGGGTGAAAGAGGCATTAAATGCATCTTTGTTGTATATGATAAGCATTCCAAGGCTTTTTAGGTTCTATGTTTTTGAACATAATGCATCAGTTTCTTAAATCATCCGTCTAAATAATCACGATCAACCCTAGTTACTTATGATCATCATAAAGAAAAACGGGTTTTCAAACATGAAAGCAATGTTGAAGGTCAATCCAATATTTATGGATCTATTGCTCATCTTTTCAACTGGCGCCTCCAACATAAATTGGCTGACCACATATCCTTTTGATTTAATAAATTTAGGCTTTAACAAAACGTATGTAGCGATAGAAGTGACGTTCATTAATTCTGAATTGTTGGGGTCGCTTATGCACTCGTATATGTGTTATAAGGCACCAACTGATATGGAATATCCTATCTATGTTAAAACAATACTTTTATTTTTTGTCAGCACATGTATTTAGATTTTTTAATATTGAATGACAAGATTTTATGATGTAATTTGTTCATTAAATATGACACTTTAGATGTATTTGTTATAAGGCACCAATTTATTTTTCATACTGGTTTGTTATACATGATGTGCATAAAGAGATGCTACTAAGTTGTCTAGCAGTAGTATATACGTCTACATACAACCATGGATAAAAATGTATAGTTAAAAGTCTTTTAAAAATCAAAGATTTAATGCTAATAGTTTATATGTTAATTTGTTTTTGGTTGCTTCATATTCGTAGGGATTAAGTTGTAAATATGTCTTATGTTTCATCCTTGCATGAACTAAGATAAATATGTTTTTTATATATAATGTTTATATATGTATATATTTGGATATGACTGTGATTATAATTACTGTCTTGTACTTAAATCAGATTCGTTGACGATGGAGATTATGTGTTCGGCCAAGACAATAACAACCCTAATTACATGTGCACGTACTCCTAAAGATCACCTTTTTACGATAAAGATACATATGCACAAGTACATAACTCAGAGTTCGAAGTTCAAGTTAAAGTTTGTGTTCCAAAAAACGTGTGCATACATGCATACCTCAATGAATTAATAGACGAGGCAGATTATGTGTTCGGTAAAGATTGAATAAGGCAACTTCAACTTCAACTTCAAGTGAACATCTAGAGATGACATTGTTACGATTAACACAAATATGCACATGAAGTTCATGTTCTGGTTGACAACTACGAAATATGCAGATGTGCACGCATTTAGAATATGTGGTTTATACATGTGCACAACTCAAAAGATACGCATAGATCAAAAGTGTCTCGTCTTTTATTAACACTTGCGTAGTGATACTTGTATTCTAATTTTAAGTCATTTGTCAAGACTCAAGTTTCACATGTATTTTAATCTGTAATCCTCTTATTTTTCTTTTAAAATGCAACTTTATTGGAACATCTTATTCACTAAAAGTTTGAGTGTTTTATTTTAAAAATAATAAAATATTATAATAGTTGATCAATGCATTGTTTTGACGTGAGACTCAAAAGAATTACTTAATAAATTTATAAGCGTGTGCATACATGTTACTTATTGCTAGAAAATAGTTAGTATAACTGATAATCAGATTCCTAAAGTTTAGGAACTTCCAAAAAACTAAATATAATTCTACCAATATACCCTTTATGTAATTAAATAAATATAAATACACATAATTGGTGACTCATCAAGATGATTGGCTAAAAGTGGTTCTCGCATTTCTTGCTTTTTATTTGGTTCTGAAAAGAACCTCACTCTATATATATATATATATGTTGGAAAAATTCTAGTGAAAAATATGTTTTCACTAAATTTGGACAAAAATAATTATTAGTAAATATAATTAATAAATGTAAGGCCAGGTCGATCCGGTATATATCCAAAATAGAGTTAGTGTGAATGAGATATCGAGTCTCAAAGAAGGTATTTGGAATGGAGGAAAAAATGATTAAATGTCAGTTATGAGTTTTGTTTGGAAACTGACAATTGAATTGGCTATTATTATTTGTTTCAAAGGTTTATAACTGTAAATTAATAGGTCATTAATTGACAATTTAATTGGCGGTTAATGGGTCATTAACTGACAATTTAATTGGCGGTTATTATTTGACTCAAAAGTTTATAACAGAAAATTAATGAATCATTATTAAGGCATTAATTGACATTGATTGCACCATTACACCATATGCATATGAATGTGTATAAATAAATGGCAATCTCAACCATTCTAAGACACAACAAGAAAAACACACAAGAGAGAAAAGCTCCATTAACAAGTTTTCCAGTATTCTTTTCGATTAGAAGCACTCTGTTTTTCGTGATATTTCAGGCAAGTATGTCAGGTCCGGAAAATCCAAGTGAGCAAAATTCACTGAGGTTACGAATTAAAGTCGGTTCTGATAAGCCCGTTAGGAAAAACTACGAAATTTACAGTGGTCTTGGACTTCTTCTGTCGCCATCTTCCTCAACGGGAAACGATTCAGAGGATATTGTTGGGTCCACCATTGAGTCTCCTGGCTGCGTGCTACGTGTAAGTTTGATCGTTTTCTTTATGTTAATTTTATTAATGACAAAAAAAAATCCTAGACTTTCAGTAAAACACACATAATGACAGTTAGATCCTTTTAAACCTAAAAAGTTGCTCAAACCTGGCTTATCTCGTCAAAATATAATATGTGAATTTAGTGACAATAAGGCTCTTTTGTTAATTTTAGTATAAGTCTACGGATTAAACCATGTCTAAAGTTTCCTTTTGTTACCGTGTAGGATATGACTTCTGTATTTGTTCCCGGCGACCTTCTTGTTTCACCGCTAAATGAGAGTCTACTCTGCTTAACCAAAGTTGCACTTCCCGTCAATCAATTTGTGGATGCTTCATCTTCACGTCATGAAGAAGTGAAACAGATAGAAGTAAAGGAACTAAATTCAGTGAAATGTGAAGTTGTGGATGGAATAAAAAATGAGGCTCCGTTTTTAGAAAAATGTGTGGGTACATTATCTTTTGACAATAAACGGGATTTGACCAATGAGTCTAAAGGTAAGCTGTCAAAAGCTCCAGCAGAGGCAGCGTCTCATGATAATTGGGTAGCATGTGATCCATGTAATGCGTGGCGCCTGTTACCGATCGGTATCACCGCAGATAATCTGCCTGAGAACTGGTGGTGTAGCAAGTCAACATGGCTGTGAGTTCTGTTGTTCTATGTGTTATATTCTTGTCCGTATATAAACTTTTCTCATGAAAAATCAGACTTATGGAATCGGGAGAAAAATTACAGGGTTATAGTTTTGGAAGGTGATTATCACAACTACTGAGATCAATGATTTTGTGGTGTTTAAAAAAGCATCACATCTTTGTTTTAATTATCAATCACAAAACCAGGCATGGTCTAACGGGGTGAAGCGCGCTTCTTTAAAAACCCATGCCATCGTTCAAATCTAGCAAGTGGTAAAATTTTAAACAATTTTTTTGAAAAAAAATATAATATGTGGACGAGAAATGCCCTTTGACGTGGCGTATAATGTTGTGCATGTAAATGCATGTCCATAGTTTATGCATGTCACATAATGCCCAAGTCATGTCCATGCTGCATTTATAAAGTAAAGATATATAGATAATATATATATATCTATTATATAGAATATATATATCTATATAGATATATAGGCTAATCCGTTCCATGAGAAGGTTTTTAATTTGAGAAGATTCGAGAAATCTTCGTTTAAAGAGTCATTGATTCCATATTTTTTTTTAATTTTGATTCACTAAGTAAATCATCATTTTAATCGTGAATTCGAATCTATAAATAACAAATTTGATTCACAAATCTCATTGTTTTAAAAATCAAGTTATGTAATGATTCATTAAAATTTTTTAACAAATGATACAGTAATTGTACTTAAAAGGCAAAATCAAGAGATTTTAACGAATGATATCAATTTTTTTTTTTGCCACATTTTTCGATTTATAATCACATTTACGAGTTAAAACGAATAAGTTACGACATTTACGAGATTTACGATAACTAAATCTATAAAAATAAATATATAACTGTTATGAACAGTAAAATCACTATTCATCAGAAAAACTCAAATTTTGAAAATGTTATATTTTGATAACTCGTCTTAATACGAAGGCGTGGACATAAGAAACGAAAGAAACGGACTTAAAACGAGAAAGTTACGCCAGTTTTACTAAAGTATACTTATAAACGTTTTTACTTTATAAATATGATTTCACTAAAACGATTAGATGGTGATGTAGCTATATAGAATTATATGTGGTATTAGTTAATCAAAGTACTATATTACTAGGGAGTTTCATAATGAGGCCTCTTCGGGGTGGCGTATCGACGAGTTGCTGGATTTACGATTTAAAGTGTCCTAGCTCCTCATACGTTCACTACACGACCTCTTAATTATGATAGCCCGAACGATAGTATGATGAGCTATACGACCTATAAATAATCAAAGTGTTTAGTACTTATACGACCTATATTGGATTAGGTTGCCTTCGGATTCCTTCGTGACGCATTTTTCTATTGTGAATACTTGTTGATTACCATTCACTCAAGGTGAGTTCGTAGCCCCTTTTTCTACTACTTGCTTTATTAAATACGGGGGAGATTACATGCTTGATTTCTTTGGACACAAGTGTTTTCAAAACTGTATGCTATTTCCTGATTACATTATTGCCTAAGTTACCGTATTGCCATTTAAGTCCCCTTTTATCATGAACCGTTAATTACCTGCTGGGTATACGCTAGTGTTATGGATAGATCTATCGGGACTGACAATCCCCACCTTACTTGGGTCATTAGTTTGATTATGGTGCATTTAACATTGGGAGTACTTTTAGGTTGTTGGCAAGCATCCTATACATTTGGGGCACAAACTAGTTAAGGCTTCGGGGTCATGAGCTTAGTGCAATAATAAACGTTTTGGACTACTAAATGTGTTTTAGAGTCTACTATTACATCGATCTTGTGGTCCACCTTTTTACCGATAAACCTATGATTTCACTCAACCTTTGTGTTGACTTTTAGCATGTAAATTTCAGGTCCTAGGATATGAAGACTGGAGGGGAGCCGTGGCGGATATCAATGAAGACGGATTCTGTGTTTTATCTAAATTATATGCAACTTTTATCTTTTATAAAACTTAAGTCATCTTTTGGGATTATGAAACTATGTTTAATTAAAATGTATGTTGGATATTTATGACATCAAAAACTTATGGGACCTAATGTATTAACTCTGATATTTTGCTATGGCATTAAATGAAATCTTATCTTAAAACGTCCATTTATGGTCGTTTCCTATATCTTGTTTGTTGTACTTGACGTAGCACCCCAATGTTACCATTCCGCTGCATAGTCCGATTTTGGGGGTGTTACAAGTAGCAACTTCCAAATAGCCTTCGCGGCTAACTTTCGAAAAGACGAATCAAAAGTCAGCCCAGTAGTAGATTGGTAACCTGTAATGCCATACATGTGTGCATGATCAGATCACATCCTACCAGCAGCTCACGATAAGTTCACGCCCCAATCAAGGCCAACATGAACACGTTTCTAATGGAGGACATAGAGTCACCCATAACGATGCTCGAACACTTACTAAAAGGTAACTTGGATTCACTCATATCCCCTTCACTCTCCAACAACAAACAATCATATCACCGTCACTCTCCCACTACCATCACATTACCTCATCTTTCAAAAGCCCCAAAAATCAAATCCAATCAAAATTGCATGCGCTTCCTCAGCTATCAAAAACCCCAAAATCAAATCCGAGTAAAATAACCCAAAAATCAAAGCCGGTCAAAGATGCATACACAACCCCAAAATCAAAGCCGGCCAAAGATGCATACGCAACCCCAAAACCAAAGCCGGCCAAAGATGCACGCCTTTTTATAAAACGTTAACATATACGAGACAGAGATTTAATTAAGAGAGAGAAAGAGATAGATATGTGTTTGAGTGGGAGAGAAAAAAGTGAAAGAGAAGATATATTAGAAAAAAGTATCGAGAAATGTGTACGTGAACATACACCAGGCTAAGGATTAATTAAGAGTTATAATTGTTGTATCTTTAAAACAAATAAAATTTTGTTTTCTGACATTGTGACAATAACATTTATCGTAATTTTCAATGTTGTTGTAATATTATTCCTGACAAATCAAAGGTCTTTTAGCCCAGCGATATGTGAGCTGCCTTTCAACTTAAAGGTTGTGAGTTCAAGTCTCATCAGAGACATGTGAGATACAATTCGTGAGATATGTAGCGTAGGTTGTTAATATTGCCGTTCTAAAAAAAAAAAAAAAAAATCATGACAAACGTGGAATGAAACCATTGAATAAAAAGAAAAGACGACTATTAAACGTATATATGTTGAGGTGGCACTACTTACAATGGGATTGAACGATTGACCGTTGGCTTTTTTTTTTTCTTTTTCATATTGAACTTTGCCACTTGGACCATCGTGGATGTCTTTATGGGCCCCGTTGACGGGAACCACGTCATTCAACAATTTATATAACTTCCTGACCATGTGGTTACTTTATTCCTGGCTTTATTCTATACATTAACTAAACAAATTGCCGCATAGTTTGTACCGAACGAAATCGAGGTGGGTCCTTTCGACATCACCTATATATATATATATATCCCTTAAATTATTGGTGGAACTTTTATGATATTTCAACATCAAATATAGATATATTAATTCATCACCTTACGACATTGGCCCTTCTTTTTTTTCTTTCTTTCATTTTAGACACAAAAGTCAAAGTAAATAGTAGTAGTTTTGAGAGTTTTACTCGTTTAAAGCAACAATATCGAATATCTCGTATGATTTAAAATACTACATACAAAACCGACGCACTATTGTTATACATCCATTTGATCCAAATCCATTCAAGTATATATGCTGGGAAATTAAAGTGTTCGTGTTCAGTCGGTTCATTTACATAGATATATGCGTATGTTAAAATTAATGTCGGATATCGCCACCACTCGATCGATCAAACAAGAGTTCATGCATGCTGAAAACACATGTCGACCTATGGAGTTTCTTTTATGGTTTAGAACTTAATTGGTATGCTCGATCTGTTAGTAATTAGTTGGATTTATATATACTCTTAAGTTGAAGGAGATGGAAGACACACATGCATGCATGCACATGGATGGAGTCACGTTAAAGCATATATATCAAAGAAACTATATTGAAGTATACATATAAGTAGTATATAACTATTACTATATTTAAAAACAAATGATGAGGGGCTAATTATTAGAGGGATACTTATCATATATATCAATAAACGTCAAATTAAGTAAAGTTAAGGGCTGATTTGTAACATATAGTAATTAGGGTTTTCATATAAATAAATATAAATTCCACTAATCCTAGGTTAGTGTTCTTTTTCTACGGGCTTTCAGATCGATCGAGAGAGATGGCGGCCGCCAATATACAATATATGGTTTTCCCTTGGTATTTGCATCATCCGATGAACATACACACAAACACAAGAACAAAACGCAATAATTAAACGACATACATACCTAAATATGCAGGATCGATGAGAAAGATCGAAAGAGAAAAAGAAAAATAATCACTACAACAATCGCCTTTTT
>BQNB010000617.1:131122-164454 GCA_026074375.1 Tanacetum coccineum | reverse complement strand
GACAACATCACTATGGATTTTGTTACTAAGCTTCCTAAGTCGTCGCAAGGCTACGACACCATTTGGGTGATTGTTGACCGACTTACTAAGTCTGCGATATTCACACCGATGAGAGAGACTGGTCCTATGGATAAACTTGCAAGAATGTACCTAAAGGAGGTGGTCACGAGGCATAGAATACCTCTCTCGATTATTTATGATCGTGACCCGAGATTCGCATCCATTTTCTGGAGGTCACTTCAGAATGCTTTGGGGACTAACCTGGATATGAGTACTGCGTACCATCCACAAACAGACAGGCAAAGCGAGAGGACCATTCAAACTCTCGAGGATATGTTGCGTGCTTGTGTGATCGACTTTGGAAAGGGTTGGGTTAACCATTTGCCATTAGTCGAGTTCTCATATAACAATAGCTATCACGCTAGCATCAAGGTCGCACCATTCGAAGCACTTTATGGTCGGAAGTGTCGTTCACCTGTATGTTGGACCGAAGTTGGAGAAGCTCAAATCCTCGGTCCAGAATTAATACAAGAGACGACCGAGAAAATCGTCCAAATCAAGCAAAGGATGCAAGCCGCTCGTGATCGACAGAAAAGTTATGCCGATTTAAAGCGTAAGCCGATGGAATTCCAAGTCGAGGATAAAGTTATGCTTAAAGTTTCGCCTTGGAAAGGGGTCGTACGTTTTGGCAAATGGGGGAAGTTGAAACCTAGGTATGTTGGACCTTTCAAGGTGTTAGAAAAGGTTGGAGAGGTTGCTTACAAGCTCGAGCTTCCTGAAGAGCTGAGCAGAGTTCATAATACATTCTATGTGTCCAACCTAAAAAAGTGTCATGCCGACGAACCATTAGCCATTCCGTTGGATGGACTTCCTCTTAATGACAAGCTTCATTTTATTGAGAAACCAATAGAAATAGTGGGCCGTAAAGTTAAACGGTTGAAGCGAAGTCGGATCCCATTAGTCAAGGTTCGATGGAACTCCAAGAGAGGTCCTGAGTTCACATGGGAACGTGAAGACCAATTCAAGAAGAAATATCCACACCTCTTCACCAAGACCGCACCGTCGTCAAGTGCTGCATCGTGAGCCTTGAGGACAAGGCTCGTTTAACGGGGGAAGTCTATAACACCCTGTGTTTTCAAGTCATTGACGACGTCGATAAACCTACTATTCATTTTAGTGTTGTACGCGTTTGCTTGTAATTTAATGTATTAAGTAAAATCGCGTAAGCTAAAAATTATCGTTCGATGTAAACGGGCATCAAACAATTAAGCGTTTACATCAATCAAGTATTAAATAATTATTTTGAGAATAATTATGGTCTTTGTTTATTTTATTTTTATCGGTTACGTAAATTATGTACGTTTCGCGATAAAGTACGTTTAGGCATACCCGAAACCACGTTAATTAATCTACGCTTCAATAAATACCCACGAGTGTACCCAATACCCAAAGTTTATAAAACTTTATCCATATGTATACATATGTACACGTCCATATATATATATATATATATCAATGCATACAAATTCCAAGTCTACACTTTAATAAAACAAACTACAACTTATAACAAGTATACTTCCATTTTTGCTATCAAAATATTCACTAGATATTATCTAGACAACTCTCCTCATTATCATGGGATGATCTCCACTATTTGAGGACAAAGAAACATCTCCATTAATTAGCTAGTGTATGTACATGTTTTAGAGTTAGTAAGCATACTGTTGTTGACCACTTTTTCCTTTTTTCTCTCCCCATTCTTGCCCCCCCACCCCCTTATGGACCATTTGGACCACGTGGTCTTTAATAATTACTTGCCTCTTTCCTAGCTGTTATATATACATATATTACTTACAACTTTATAAGAAGTAAAAACATACAATGTAATTCCTTGATAAATCAAAACCTATTATAGCCTTTCCTTGTATTGCTCCGTTCCCCAAAATAATTCTTTCAAACAAACCATTACAATCTTTGTCTACTATATTTATTACACTCACACACGTTATATCTAAGGATACTCAAATTGGTTTAAGGGTTGATCAGCTTTACAAGTAGTTATCAAGAAAAGGAAGCTAGGGTTTATATTTGGAAAACTAGGGTTTTCTTGTTTGCAAGCTTGGTTTAAAAATCTAAACAAGGGTTTAGATTGTATTTCTCATCATCATACATCACTTTAAGGTTATCTATAAACCTTTATGTCTTTACTTTTCTCATTTTTATAAGTATATATGTTCTATATAGTTAAATCACCATTTAGGGTTTTAAACATGTTAAATGGATAACTTACTTATGATTATGATTTTTAACACTCTACTATATTGTTATTGTTTAATATATGCTAAAATGGACATAGAAGTATTGTACCTTGTTGATTTAGTGTAGAAATGGTTATATACAAAATTAGGGTTTTTAAAGTACTTAAGGAAAGTTATGTTTTCATGTGAAGTTATGAACTTGTGATCTTGGACTAATGGACAAATTATGGATCTTGGACTATATAATATATATGACATAAGTATATTATGAGTTATAAAGAAATTGTGGTATTTTAAATTGTTAAAAAGTATGTATAAAACAAGTATATAATTAATTATATAAAAGACACAAAAAGGGCTGTTTGGATTCGAACTCAAAATAGTAGGGTTTTCATTTTTATAAAATACTACGCCTCATGACAATTCCAAAATGATAAGAAACTCGATAAAAAACGGTTTAATAACGAAAATGATACGCTACTTACGCATGTTTATAAGTTAATTAAACGGATTTTATAAATTACTTTTATCAAAATATTTATACAAATACCATAATTGTTTGGTAGTTTTAACAGATTATACAATTTTTTGGTTTCCAAAACAATTAGGAAACGTAATTTTTTGATTAAAAGAAGAAGTTATAATTACGCAAGTTTATATTCTTAAAATGTATAAAATATTTTTATAAAACTATTTTATAAAAAAGTTTACTGGTTCGTGACAGAAACTTAATTTTTGTAAACTTCATAATATATTGAACTTTCAATTACGAGGGAACATGTTGCTCGAAAGATTGTACTTAAAAAAGGAGCTAAAAATAATAAAATAGAGTTTACATTGATTCGAGTTTATAAAAGTATTTTTAAGTAAAACTTTGGACGTAAAAACTACTGTTCAACAGCAGACCCCACGTATTAAAAAATGTGAATAAATTTTGATACAAAGGGGGGCTTGGTCAAAGAAACCCTAAAATTTATAACGAATAAAATACGACGTTTACGGGTTTTACGATAACTAAAACTATAAAAATAACTTTATAACTGATGCTCAGGGGACTAAAAATATGAAAATGCCAATTATTGATAACTCGACTAAATACAAAAACGTGGACGTAAGAAACGCGAGAAACGGGTTTAAAACGGGAAAGTTATGCTAGTTTTACTAAAACTGTAATTATAAGCGTTTTCACTCTATAACAACGATTTCTAAATTACAAATAGACGGTGATGAAGCTATATAGAATTATATGTGGTTATCAAAGTACTATATTACTAGGGAGTTTCATAATGAGGCCTCTTCGGGGTGGCGTATCGACGAGTTGTTGGATTTACGATTTAAAGTGTCCTAGCTCCTCATACGTCACTACATGACCTCTTAAATTATGATAGCCCGAACGATAGTATGATGTAACTAACATAGACTTGTATATGATGTTAGTTAATCAAAGCGATTAGTGCTTATACGACCTATGTTCATTTAGGTTGCATTCGATCATTTACGTGACGCGTTATCTGTGATATTTGGATTATCAGTAACTCAAGGTGAGTTCATAGCCCCGCATTTTTACGATTTCAATGATTTATAACTTTGGGGTGGAAACATGCTTTGTTTTATAAATTGGACGCAAGTGTATATTTTATATTGATTACGTGTTTCCTAAGTAGCGATAACCCAAGTTGAGCCAATTATCATGAACTGTCAATTGCATAGATATAGTTGTGAATTACATTATGTGAGCGCGAATGTTATGAATAGATTTATTTGGGATTGACCTCCCCGTTCGGGTGATTAGCTATCACCGGGAACAAACGTTATAGCATGTCGGATTTGGGATGTTTAGGGTTGAACATCTGATCGGGCAGAATAGCAATATTTATTATTGCGAATATAATTGTCGAGCTTTAGTTTCATGAGCTTAGGAAAACTGTAATCGGATTTTGTGATGTCTGTATTTGTTGCTTTATCACGAGGAAAGTCTTGCGGTCCTGCATAATTTATTTACATAAACCTGTGAATTCACCAACAATTTTGTTGACGTTTTAAAGCAATGTTTTCAGGTGGTCAATAGGCACGAGGTGCCAGGGATACATTGGTGTCACATTTTGGATATCACGCTTAAAGATTTGAATGCACTATATTTTGGTAATATATATGGCAGGATTAGAAATCCTTTGTAATGTTGCACGTTGAACAAGTAAAGCTATATGCTTTTGTATCAAGTTTTTTATTAAATCTAATGTATCAGTTTTAACGACTTTTATTGTCGTTCTTATATATCTTGTGCTATTGATCTATGAAGTAACATGCCCCGGAGATCCTTATTCCGCTGCGACCCATTTTGGGGGTGTTACAGATTGGTATCAGAGCCAATGTTATAGAGAACCAGGTCAAATGTTTTGTTGGACTATAACCATTTTCAAACATTGCATTCATAAAAAGGGGTTTTTACGGGACACACTAGCTGTTGCATTAGTTAGTTATACTAAATGAATTCATAATTGATATACGTGTTTATAATATATTACGTATATTGCAATAAGAGTCTTATATAATATACTCATATAAGTTATTTCTGCTGGTCACAGTAGTCATGTTAGCTGATTCCGCAGTTACTTATACTTCTGTTTACTCTGAGGCACGATCATGGAGTATCCCATCTGAGGATCCTTACGAGGAGGCTGCCAGAAAGTTATTGGAGCAGGCACCATGTTCTGCAGAGTATGTACCTAATCCCATGGAGCTGGAGGATCATGTACCAGTGTACATTCCTGAGCCTAAGCACCCTGAGGACTTAGTGCCAACTGAGAATGAGGCACCTATAAAGACATACATTACTGAGGTTGCTTTTGCACCTCCACCACCACCATTCTTTTTACCCTCACTTATTTGACCCCCACGTACTAGAGCAGCCATGGCTCAGATAAGAGCTGCAGCACCATCCACCTATCATACACTACTTCCATCAGGGACACCACCATTGTTACCTATACCACTACCTACACCATCCACTAGCCGCAGAGCTGATATTCCCGAGGCTGACACGCTGCCTTGGAAGAGGCTACTACTTACTGCTCCCAGACCTGGGTGTGAGGTTGGGGAGAGTTCTGCTACTGCTGCTGCGAGACAGCAAGGACCCACTATGGCCCGTAGGGTCGATTGCAGTTCTGTAGACACTGTGGAGACTAGGGTCCGAGATACTGAGAGGAGGATGATGGCCGCCTTAGAGGTGGTCAACTTGAGGGTCAGTTACCAGGTAGATGTTCGCATTAGAGAGAGTTTGGAGTTTTACTCATGACATTACGATGCCCAGAAGGATCGTGCAGCTGTAAGAGCTGAGATTGAGGTATTGAGGAGAGAAAGACTTGCTTACGAGCAAAAGAGTATGGAGACCTGTCAGGCCTTGGCTAGGTCTGAGGCTTACAGCAGGGCATTAGAGGCACGGGTTACAGTGTTAGAGACTCAGGTGCGTCGCCACGAGTGGCAGCGTCAGGACGCGGATGATCGCGCGACGAGGCATATCATGCGTATTCAGGCTTTGGAGGCTGGAGCACGCGATGACACCTTAGAGGATACTTGTAGTAGTGCCTAGGGTTACTTTTCTACCATATTGTAGCTATACTATATAGCCTGCTAAGTTTTTATAGGTTACTCCCAGCTAGCAGGCGGTATAGATCTTTTGTTTTGATTAGCTATCCGGTATGGATCTTTTGTCTTTTGTTTAGCTATGTTGTATAGCCTACTAAGTATTACGGGTAACTCCCGGCTAGTAGGGCTCTAGGTTGATTTTCATTTTGTAACCTAGCGATAGGGAATCATTGTGTACCAAACAGATCATGTATATTTCCAGATTATATATGGAATGGATGTATTATGTTATGTCGATCTTGTGTTGGTTGTATGTTTCACTGTGTGATGTGATCTTATTTTATTTATGATGCATATGTTATGTCACGTTATGATTGTATTAAAATCTAACGGGTATTGTATTTTCTTGTGATTGAAGAAAATGGCACCAAAACGAACCACAAGGTCAACACCAGTCACACCAGCCCCAACAGCAACCACCACAACTGTTACTGAGGCACAACTTCAGGCCTTAATTGATCAAGGAGTTGCTGCTGCAATGGCTGAAGCAGAAGCAAGCAGGGTTAGGAATGGCTACAATAGCAATGGTTCAGGACCAAGGCCAGCCCAAACTGCTCGCGAATGCTCTTACTCTGAATTCTTGAAATGCAAACCTTTGGACTTCAAAGGTACTGAGGGAGTTGTCGGACTCACTCGATGGTTTGAGAAAATGGAGTCTGTGTTTAGCATTAGCAATTGCCCAGCAGCTAGTCAAGTCAAATTCGCGACTTGCACTCTGCAAGATGATGCTCTTACATGGTGGAATGCCCATGTTAAGACCAAATACTACTGAAGCAGCTTCATGCCATTGACATGGGCAGCACTGAAGAAAAATGATGACTGATAAAATACTTGCCCGAGGGTGAGATCAAGAAGATTGAGACTGAGATTGTGGAATCATAAGGTCAAGGGCACGATGTGGTGGCCTATTAGTCGCGATTTCAGCAACTAGTTTGTATGTGTTCCAGAATGTTACCTGATGAGGGTAGACAAGATTGAAAAGTATATCGGTGGATTGCCCGATATGATACTTGGCAGTGTAAAGGCATCAAAATCAAAGACCATGCAAGAAGTTATCGAGTTTACAACTAAGATGATGGAGGATAAGACCCAGACCTATGTTGAACGTCAGGCAGAAAGGAAAAGAAAGAATGATGATCTTTCCAAGAACAATCAAAACCAACAGAATAAGAGGCAGAACACAGGCCAGGCCTACACTGCAGGCAATAGTGGCAGGAAATCATACGCCGGGTCTAAACCTCTGTGTTCCAAGTGTAACTACAATCATGAAGGTCCTTGTCCACCTAGGTGCAATAACTGCAAGAGGGTTGGTCATCTGACCCAGGATTGTAGGAGCCGACCTGCAAATGCCAACAACAACAACCGTAACAACAACAACAACAACCGCAACAACAACAACAACAACCGTAACAACAACAACAACAATCAGCAGGGCAATGGTTGCTTTGAGTGCGGAGATCAAGGCCACTTTAAAAGAAACTGCCCAAGACTGAGAAACAATGACCGTGGTAATCAAGCTGGGAATGACAGGGCTCCAGCGAAGGTGTATGTGGTTAGAAATGCGGGGGCAAACCTAGACAACGTCGTTGCGGGTACGTTCCTTCTAAACAACCGCTATGCTTATATCTTATTTGATACGGGTGCCGATCGAAGTTTTGTGTCTACTTCATTTAGCTCCCAAATTGACATCACGCCATCTACCCTAGACCACTATTATGATGTCGAACTAGCTGATGGGAGGATAATTGGGTTGAACACTATTCTTAAGGGTTGCACATTAAACTTCCTAAACCACCAATTCCAATAAACTTATGCTGTTAGAACTTAGGTTAGTTTCGTTGCTATAATCGGTATTGTTTGGTTGGCGAATTACCATGCGGTCTTTGTGTGCCGAGAAGATTGTTCGCATCCCCTGGAGAAATAAAACTTTAATCATACACGGTGATGGAAGTACCCAGGGAAATGTGACACGATTAAACACCATTTCGTGCACTAAAGCGCAGAAGTACATGGAAAAAGGATTTCCTATCTTTTTGGCACATGTCACTGCAAAAGAGGTTGAAGACAAGTCGGAGAAGAAGCGACTTGAGGACGTATCAATTGTTCAAGACTTTCCTGAAGTATTTCCTGAGGACTTGCCGGGTCTTCCTCCGACTCGACAAGTGGAGTTTCAAATTGATTTGGTACCTGGTGCTGCACCTGTAGCACGGGCACCTTATCGATTGGCGCCTTCCGAGATGAAAAGAGTTTTCTGAGCAAACTGAATGATGCTGTCCGATAAAGGGCTTTATAAATCCCAGTTCCTCACTCTGGGGAGCTCTGGTCTTTTTGGTCGAGAAGAAAGACGGAGCATTCCGGATGTGGCATTGGACTATCGGGGATATTAAACAAACTGACAGTGAATATCGTTAGCCACTCCCCGAATCGATGATTTATTTGATCAGCTTCAAGGGGTCGGTGTTTACTCAAAAAAATTGACCTAGGTTTCAGGTTATCATAAACTGGGGTCGAGAAGAAAGACATTCCGAAGACTGCCTTTCAGAACTCGTTACGGCCACTACGAATTCAAGTTTATGCCGTTTGGGTTTGACAAACACAACCTGCCGTTTATCATGGTACTTATGAATCGGTGTGTGCAAACCATATCTGGACAAATTAGTAATTGTCTTTATTGCGATATTCTTGATTATTCCAGAGCAAAGCTAAGAGCCGATGAAGCATCTGAAAGATATATTGGTAGTTGTTAAAGAGAAAGAGGAGTTGTATGCAAATTTTCCAAATGTGAATTTTGGATCCCCAAAGTACAGTTCCTCGGTCACGTGATCGATAGTGAAGGAATTCATGTGGATCCAGCCAAGATTGAATCCATTAAAGATTGGACATCTCCTAAGTCACCAACGGAGATTCGTCAATTTTTAGGTCTTGCTAGGTATACCGAGATTCATTGAAGGGTTTCGAAGATGCCAAACCAATGACTAAACTTACTCAAGCAAGGTCAAGTTTTGGAGTGGGGCAATAATACAAGAAGCAGCTTTTCAACTGTTGAAGCAAAAGTTGTGACAGCTGCACCATCCTGGCATTACCCTGAAGGAAGCGACGATTCGTCGCAATATGCGACGCTTCAAAGAAAGGTTTGGGCGGCTGTATTGATGCCAAGAGGAAAAGGTGTTTCTTATGCCATCAACGCAGTTACAAGATTAATGAGAAGAACTATCACAACTCTGTTCTGAACTTGGTGCAGTAGTTGCGCTCTCAAGATCTGGAGGGAATATTATACGGAACTAAGTGTACGGTGATTCACCGATCACATGGTTTGCAAAACACATTTTGATCAAAACGAGTTGAACAGGACGGGAACGCCGTTGGTTAGAGTTGCTAAGTGATTACGATTGCGATATTCGTTATCACCGGGGAAAGAAAATGTCATTGGCTGATGCTTTATGCAGGAAAGAACGAGAACAACCATTGGAGTGTTCCGAGCTTTTGGTTATGACTATTAGTTTGGTCCGTCCCAACAAATTCTTTGAATGCTGACGAAACCGAGACCAGGAGAACATCAAGAAGAAGATTCGTTGGTGCGGAATGTTGTTGAAAAAGCTAAAAGTTTCAGAGGCAATATGAGAACAAAAGTTGGAACCACGTGCGGATGGAACCCTATGCCTCATTGGTCGGAGCTGGTTACTTGTATGGCGATTTGGGACTGTTGATCATGCACGTGGTCCAACAATCAAAATACTCTATTAATCGGGTTCCGTATAAATGTACCAAGACATGAAGAAGCTATTCTGGTGGCCCAACATTAAAGCCGACATTGCACCTATGGTTAGCACAAGTGTTTGACCTGTGCTAAGGTCAAGGCCGAACATCAAAGGCCATCAGGATTGTTGGTGCAACCTAAGATATCCGAATGGAAGTGGGACAACATCACTATGGATTTTGTCACGAAGCTTCCTAAGACGTCTCAAGGCTATGACACTATTTCGGTGATCGTTGACCGACTCACTAAGTCAGCGATCTTCACACCAATGAGAGAAGACTTGATCCTTTGGACAAAAACTTGCCAGAAATGTACCTGAAGGAGCTGGTCACGAGACATGAATAACCTGTCTCAATCATTTGTGATTCGCGACCCGAGATTCGCATCAATTTCTCCGGAGGTCAACTGCAAATAATATTAGGGTACTATTTGGATATGGTACTGCGTACCATCCACTATCAGACGGCAAGCGAGAGGACCATTCAAACTCTCGAGATATGTATGCGTGCTTGTGCAATCGACTTTGGAAAGGGGTTGGGTTATCCATTTGCCAATTAGTCGAGTTTTCATTCAAACAATAGCTATCACGCTAGCATCAAAGCCGCACCATTCGAAGTTACTTTATGGTCGGTAGTGTCGTGTTCACCTGTTTGTTTGGACTGAAGTGGAGAAGCTCAAATACTCAGTCCAGAAACTAATTCAAGAGACCACTGAGAAAATCATCCAGATCAAGCAAAGGATGCAAGCTGCTCGTGATCGACAGAAGAGTTACGCTGACTTAAAGCGTAAACCAATGGAATTCCAAGTCGGGGATAAAGTTATGCTCAAAGTTTCGCCTTGGAAAGGGGTCGTACGTTTTGGCAAACGGGGGAAGTTAAACCCTAGGTATGTTGGACCTTTCAAGGTGTTAGAAAAGGGTTGGTGAGTTGTCTACAAGCTGAGCTTCCTGAAGAGCTGAGCAGAGTTCATAATACATTCCATGTGTCCAACCTGAAAAAGTGTCATGCCGACGAACCATTAGCCGTTCCGTTAGATGGACTTCATCTTGATGACAAGCTTCATTTTGTTGAGGAACCATTAGAAATAGTGGGCCATGAAGTTAAACGGTTGAAGCGAAGTCGGATCCCATTAGTCAAAGTTCGATGGAACTCCAAGAGAGGTCCTGAGTTCACATGGGAACGTGAAGACCAATTCAAGAAGAAATATCCACACCTCTTCACCGAGACCACATCGTCGTCAAGTGCTGCATCGTGAGCCTTGAGGTCAAGGCTTGTTTAATGGGGAACTATATAACACCTGTGTTTTCAGTCATTAAACGTCGGTCGATAAATCCACAATGTACCTTTTGTATTGTACACATTTGCTTTAAATCATAAACGTTAAGCTAAATCGCGTACGCCAAAAATTAGCGTTCAATGTAAACGGACATCAAACAATTAAATGTTTACATCAAGCAAGGGTTATATAATTATTTTGAGGGCTTAAATTATCTAACTTGTTATTTTATTTTTAGCGGATACGTAAGTTGTATACGTTTCGCGATAATTTCGTTTAGGCACTCCGGAACCACCAAAAACACTTTCCTAGCTTCAACTAATAACCATTTTTATACCCAATACTAAAAGTTACAATATATATCTCTATATCCTATCTTTGGCTGAAAATTCTTGCATTTGTACAAGTGAGATATGAAAATTCTTCAGTTGGTTCAAATAAACACCATACTTCATTAACCTACACCATACCTCTTTATTACTACACCATGCCATGTCTCTTTGACTTGGACCAAGACCAAGACCATCCCTACACCATACCTTGTCCATTACTAGATTTACTCTTTTTATAAATGTATTACATATAGAGATATAGCTCATACATGCACTAACACTTAGTAAAAATCAAACAAACCTCCCCTTTGGCTCTCTATTGCTCACGACAATAAGCAAGCACCCACACAAACCCATATCAATTTTTATACAACCCATACACACCTATACACATCTATTCTAAGGTATTCTAAGGTGATCCCAAGCATTGGCTAACCTTTTTCAAGTATTAATCAAGAAAAGCAAGATTAGGGTTTTCTTAAGAAAATAAGGGTTTTCTTAAGTGCAAGCTTTGGTTTTAAGGCTAAACACGAGTTTAGCATTTGTTTCTCATCATCATCATACCTCATAAGTCTATTGAACTCTTTTTGTTCTTGCAATTTTTCCCCCCCAATTTATATGGCATATGTTTAATTTTTATAGCTTTAAATCACCTTTTTGGATTATTATTCATGTAACAATACGAAGTTGTTATTTTTTTCATCATATGTACCACTTTTATATATCTTATGATATTAGTGATATCATGTTTAAAATGGTCACACAAGTCTATTTACACTCTTGGTTAGTATTGAGATGATAATGTATTAATTAGGGTTTACAATTTCCATTATTAAATATGTTAAAGTAAAGAAAGGCAAATGACTTATTAATATTAATTATGGACTTTTAATCATGTTATTAGAACACTAAAATAAAGTTATGTTGGAAGAAATACACTTGTACACTTGGCAAGAATTTCGGCAAAGATAGGATATAGATGATATATTTTGTAACTTTTATGTATTGGGTATAAAAGTGGGTATTTGTTGAAGCGTAGGAAAGTTTTGGTGGTTCCGGGAGTGCCTAAACGCAATTTATCGCGAAACGTATACACTTTACGTATCCGATAAAAATAAAATGAACAAAGTTAATAATTATCCTCAAAATAATTATATAACCCTTGCTTGATGTAAACATTTAATTGTTTGATGCCCGTTTACATTGAACGCTAATTTCTAGCTTACGCGATTTAGCTTAACATTTATGATTTAAAGCAAATGTGTACAATACAAAAGGTACATTGCGGATTTATCGACGTCGTTAATGACTTGAAAACACAAGGTGTTATACTTTGTACCTTTTTAAAACCAAACGAACCCTTAACGGGTCTTCTAGATCACGAACGAGCCTAATTCAGGCAAATAAGCTCACAATAAGCTCGGACAGCTTATTGGTGAGTTTATACAGCTTTATAAGCTTGATGGACCTAAAGTATAGCTAATGGACCCATATAGGTTAGGCCCAAACCCCTAAAACCCTTAACGGGCCCATAACGAACCCAACAGGCCCAATTACTAGCCAAATGGCTTATTGAATAAGCCGCGAGGAAAGAGCAGTTAGAATAAGACCTAATAAACTTATAAGTTATAAAAACGAGCTAGAAATACATGGGGGACCCTTGTGTAGCTTTTAGGGTTTGGATATTGGGGGCTCACGAGACCATTTAGATCGAAAAAAAGCTCTAATAAGCTCTCCCGAGCTTATTTCCAACCCAACGAACTTAAATGAGCTTATCAAAACCCTTTGTGCTTGTTAAAACCCTAATGAACCCTTAAAACCCCAAACGGGCCCTAACGGGCCCAATAAGGCCCATTAAACCAAAAATAAGCTTGATGAGCTTATTAATAAGCCTGATACAGGTTTTGGACAGCTCTATTTCCAACTTAACAAACGATATGTCACTTGTTAGGTTTTATTTGATGTTAAAAATGCAATTTTCGCAAATAAAGGGACTAAAAATGTAAACTTCTAAACTTAGAGGGTTAAAGTTGACATTTTCGAACTATAAATAAGTTGAGGGGCTATTTTGAACATTCTGAAAACATAGGGACTGTTGTGAAACAATAAGGACCTAAATTGAAACCCTGAAAACCTAAAGGACTAATTTTGTAATTATCAAAACTAAAAGGTTTAAAAATGTAAATGTTATATTTTATAAACCTAGGGACTAAAGTGTAATATCTAGAAACTCAAGGGTACCTTGTAAACAAAGGTAAATTATCTAAACACCTAACAAGTCGAACGGATTATAACTATACTCGAGTGTTATCCGGTTTTGAATGACAACTTAATAAATAAGGACATTTATTAACAAGTGATAACAGTATGGATTAGGATCCTCTCATTTTCAACTTTCTCATGTTCTTCTCAAGTTCATATGTTGTGAGAGTAGGTAAATTAATATATCACATATTTTATTTATTATGACCCCACTAGTTTATTTACTTTTATTTCATTGGTTCAACATGACAAAACATTAGACACAAACATTAGAGGATCTCAATCCTAACAGTATATATAAATTTGTAATTAAATTTAGTTTATGCAATGAGTCTTTAGCCTAAAACTGTAGACTAAGACTTGACCGTATTTACTTAGGTATTTGACGGTGTTACTTCTTGCTTACTTGGATATCTGTTATCATTTCTAGAGGACTATTCACTCAGGTGAGTTCATAGCCCCATGTTTTAATGTTATTTAAATGATTTACATCTTTGGGGTGAGAACATGCTTTGTTTTACAAATTGGACGCAAGTGTACATTTTTTTACAACGATCACGTGTTTGCCTAAGTAGCGATAACCCATTGAGCCATTTATCATGAACTGTTAGTTGCATAGTTGTAGTTGGGAATGCAATTGGTGAGCGCGAAATGTTTTTGATAGATCTATTTGGGATTGACGATCCTCGTTGGGTGATTAGCTATCACTGGGAACGAACGTATACCATGTCGGATTTGGGGATGTTATGGGTTAGAACATCATTCCGGGCATTCATTGGATTATTTTTGCATGTCTTCAGGTCGAGACTCAGTGTCATGAGCTAGGATAATATGACCACTTTTTATGATGTTTGCATATGTTGCTAAATCATCACTGGAAATCTTGCGTCCTACCTATTGATTTACATTAACTATGAATCTTCAACTTTATGTTGCACGTTTTAAGCATGTTTTTCAGGTCAATAGACACGGTGGGTGCGATGATACATTGGAAGTAATAATTGAAGAGTCAACTCTTAAGATTTGGGTTTTATTTAATTTTGAGAAATTTGTTATAAACCGGAATCTTTATTTATATTGTGAACAATTTTGAAGCCATGGACTTATGTAACAAACATGTATTTTGTTAAACCCAATGTATCTTTTTCAAAAACGTATGTTTAGTATTCGTTCTCAGGAATCTTGTGTTATTGATCCATTAAATTTAACGCCCGCGGGAATATTCAAACACACCGCTGCAGTGCTAGATTTGAGAGGTGTTACAGTTGGTATCGAGCATGGTTATAGAGAAAACAGGTCAAATGTCTTTGTCTGGGACGTATAACCATTTTTCAAAAATATTTTCACAAATGGGATTTGCGACGGGACATACTGCATTTTTGTTTACATCTTGCGGCATTATGCTATACATGACATGCATTGCTTTAGCATTAGTAGGGTATAAGTGGCTTACCTAATTGATATACGTGTATATAAATGATATTACGTATATTACTTATAAGATCTTTATTATTTAAACAGCCTTACAAGCATTCATTAACTGATTTTCTATAAGTAATTACTTTATATAAGTTATTTTGCTTTTTGCAATAATCATGTCTTCTGCGACATCTGCTGTCACCTACACTTTCGTTTACACAGACTTTGAGCCTGGCAGACCCTTTTGGGGAGCAGATATTGAGGGGGTATCTGAGGGGGACATTCCATGCGGGTCATTGTACTAGGATACGACGGACTCCCGCTACAGCCAGTAGCCCTACCATCACCAGATTACGTACCAGGCCCAGAGAACCCACAGACACCGCCAGTTCCTCAGGACGAGGATGAGCATGAGTTTCTGGCTGAGGAGCAGCCATTACCCGGACATGTTACTGAGTCGGATCCCGAAGAGGATCCAGAGGAGTACGAGGTATGATGGAGACAGAGATGGTCCGGTTGGACATATCCGATGGACGGGAGAGATGTGGAGATGATGATGACGGCGATTATTTAGGGATGACGCCAAATGATGAGGATGAGGATGATTGAGGACGAGAGAGAAAGGAGGAGCACTTAGCTCGGCTGAATCTACTACCGTTATACCAGCTGATGGAGCCGGCATGTTTTCCCACTGGAGGGATAGTGCCTGGGTTATACCACC
Organism: Tanacetum coccineum; assembly: GCA_026074375.1. Lineage (NCBI taxonomy): Eukaryota > Viridiplantae > Streptophyta > Magnoliopsida > Asterales > Asteraceae > Tanacetum > Tanacetum coccineum. Next base: position 148,785 of record BQNB010000617.1, on the reverse strand, counting down.
AACCCTCCACTAAATTACTATTGGGGCTAGGATCACGTCCGACCCAGACTTCCATATCCCTTCCACCAGAGGCAGAGGTTGAGAGACTTCTGACCATGACTACTCAATCACCATCACCACCTATCTCACTATCAGCACCCTCTGCAGGGGAGTGCCTTTCTAGGTGCATGGCCCCACATGCACATTCACCACCCTTACCACCATCGTCCATGCGGTGTAAACCCAATCCAGACACTCAGGATAGATCCACTCTGGCTCTCATTGTTGCAGTCACGGGCCACAATTACAGTCTCCTTCACTACCACCATACCTCCATTCTCTATCCATACCACCACCTGTTGACCGTAGGAGATATTCCCGAATCTGGCAGCCCCCCTGCAAAGAAGTTGTTATCTTGTCACTTTAGCTCCAGATATGAGATCGGAGAGAGTTCTGGTGCTAGACCTACTAGAGGTCAAGGGATAGATTATGGATTTGTCAGCACGGTAGATGCTGAAGAGAGGCGACAGGGGATTAGAGATGTTGGGTATGGGATTAGGGATACTTGGGTAGATCCGGCAGAGGCAGTTCCAGAGATAGCACCCATGACCGTGGGAGAGGTCAATACTAGGGTCACAGAGCTTGCTGAGCTCCATGAGCGTGATACACAGGACTTGTATGCTTTACTAGAGGATGCTCAGGGTAGTAGGTCTCGCATATCACAGCGAGTCGATATGGACTCGCAGCGGGTCGATTTGCTTATGGGGGATAGGATGACTCTCCAGGAGACGGTATGGATGGTGGAGGAGGAAGCCTATGCTTCCCGAGAGGCTTGGGCTCACTCGATAGGATTGAGTCAGGCGACTCATCAGGAGCTTCAGACCCATCGTGATCATGTGTATGCACATGAGACCTATCTCCAGGCACACCAGACACAGCTACAGCTGCAGAGTACTCTCATTCAGACACAACATCAGGTACACGAGACTCGCTTTCAGATGCAGCAGGCTGAGTTAGCAGCGCTTCGAGAGACTGATCGTAGGCGCCAGGACCAGATGGTAGAGACTCTCCGAAATCGTCAAAGGAATGAGGCGAGGAAGATGAGCGACATACAGACCCCCCCCCCCACCCACCCCCCACCCCCCCCTCCCCCCCCCCCCCCCCCCCCCCCACCCCCCCCCCCCCCCCCCCCCACCCCCCCCCCCCCCCCCCGAGTTGTTTAGCCTGCAAGACTGCAAAAGGAGAGCTAGGGGCGACAGCCAGACCAGAGGCTAGGATCCAGATCCACAGATTGCTTCTGGGGGACGCCCGACAAGGTCACATCTAGTGATTTAGGTTATTGTATACTTGCCTAGGTCATTGTAATGTATGCTAATGTATTAGGAGTTTCCCCGCTAGCATAGCCCTTAGATATTTTGTAATTGATTATGTGTACCTCGACAACTATTTCATGTAAAATTTTCCAAAGTTTATGAATGAAATGGATGTGGTTACTTTTGTACTATATACCTCTTTGTGGTTGATTATTTCATCTATAAAAAAATATTAATATATTCTGTCATATACCTCATGTTTTATCTTTTGTGATCTAGTCCAAATCATGGCACCTACAACCAGAAGAGGACCAAATACCCCTGTTAACGACACAAATCCCAACAACATGACTCCAGAATCCATCCAAGCAATGATTGACCAAGCTCTTTCGCGAAACTCCACCAATGGAGATTGAAGCCACAGTTCGCACGGGGATAACCGAAGGAACGTGCAAACTGCGCGCCCTTGTTTTTACGCTGACTTCATGAAGTGTCAACCTTTGAACTTCAAGGGGACTGAAGGCGTGGTCAGTTTAACTTGGTGGATTGAAAAGATGGAGTCGGTTTTCAATATCAGTGGTTGTGCTATTAAGAATCAAGTAAAGTTTACCACCTGCACTCTGTTGGGTGCTGCTTTGACTTGGTGGAATAGTCAGACCAGAACGCTTTAGGGTCTAAAGGCATATGCAATGACTTGGGAAGTACTCAAGAAAAAGGTGACGGACAAGTATTGTCCGCAGGGTGAAATCAAGAAATTAGAGATCGAGCTGTGGAACCTAAAGGTCAAGGAAATGATGTTACTAGACATACCTGAACAGGTTTCAAGAGTTAACCCTCGATATGCTACACAAGTTTGTTGCCAATGAAACCGAGAAGGTTGACAAGTACATCAGTGGACTTCCTGACAACATTTATGGGAACGTCAAGTCTGCCAGACCCAAGACGTTAGATGAGACTATTGAGTTGGCCAATGACTTGATGGATCAGAAACTCCGCACCTACGCGGAAAGGCAATCTGACAACAAGAGGAAGGCTGATGATTCATCCAGAAACAACCATGGTCACCACAGCAACCCTTCTATGAGGTAGGAATGTTCGCCAAGGTTTACAATATGGGGACAAGCAAAAGGAAGCCTTATGGGGGATCCTTGCCCAAGTGCACCAAGTGCCATCTCCACCACAATGGCCCGTGCACCCAGAGGTGCCACAAGTGCAACAAAATAGGGCACTTTGCTCGCGATTACAGGAATACTGGTAACACAAATGTTGCTAACACTCAAAAGGGCAATGGGGCAGCTCCCAAAGGAAATGGTTGTTTCGAGTGTGGAGCACCAGGACATTTCAAGAGAGATTGTCCTAAGCTGAAGAATAAAGATGGCGGTAAATGGAGTGCACAAGGCTGGGTTTATGCTGTTGGGAATGCATAAAAGAGGGGAAATGCACCGAGAAACACTGATGCCAATGTCATCACGAGTACGTTCCTCTTAAATAATCACTATGCATCTATCTTATTCGGCACTGGTGCCGATAGAAAGTTTTATTATCACTACATTTTGTCCTTGATAAAATTCGCCCAAATTCATTAGAAAATTGTTACGTAGTCGAATTGCTAATGGGAAATAGTCGGATAGACACTATTATACGAGGTTGCACCTTAAATTTCTTAGACCATACGTTAAAACATAGATCTAATGCCGTAGAACTGGTAGTTCGATTGTTATTAACGGTATGGACTGGTTAAGAAGATTCAGCCGAGATTAGTGCGATGCGAAAAATTGTTCAAATACCCTACGGGAATGAAACTTTGACTATTCGTGGCAACGAAAGTATCAATTTATATTAATCTTTATTACAGATAACTCAAATTCAAAATCTCAATTATAACATAATCCAATTATTCCATTACTAAATATAATAAAATCCCATCCATATTATTACATTACTTACATTAACCCTAAAAATTCCTAACCAAACTACTATATTAACCTACTTATATCGAGGACTATCCAGGTCTTACCACAGTTTTTTATTAATCATTTCTATTCAACAAGTTTTGTACTTAACAAGAACACGACGCGCTATCAGTTACTCCGCCGCATATTGTATCTGCTCTTATGTGTGTGTTGTGTGTTTACCTTGTGGTGTTCTCTCAAGTTGTGTGTCAGATACCCATCTCACTCTGCATCGACAGCTCGCTCCATGATTATTTCTCTCGTGATATAGAGATCTTACTGTGTGTGCTCTCCTTATTTATAAACGAGAGATAGAGTACACCCCACTCTTTCACCTTTTTATTCAATATTGTAGTAGTACGCTGTGTGTAACCCCCCCATTCCCGCACCCACGCCCTCCACCACCACCCAGGATCGTTATCACTAGTTCTGTGTGTGTGTTCAGATTATTTGCACTCCCCAAACTCGCTCTCGCGCACCCCCTCCCCCCCGTCACTCTCCATCTTGAAGATAGCACACCTCTCCCGCACCCCCATCTTGATGCTGCCCGCCTTAAGTTGCCTGTATGGATGGGGTATCGCCCCGTGACAGAGCAGAGAACAGTGTCCTTGTGGCTTTAAAGACGGCATTTCGAAATGGTATGGCCATTTACGAGTTCAGGTTACTGCCCCTTCGGACTGACCAAAACGACCACCTGCGGTTATTTATGGACATCATGAACCAAGTGTGCAAGCCTCCCGCCTCTTGGATAAGTTACGTAATTGTCTTCATCGATGACATACTTATTTTTTTCATAAAGACAAAAGAGAGCATGAAGAAACACCTTAAAAGAGCACGGAGAACATCTTAAAGCAATTTTGGAATTGCTCAAGAAGGAGAAGTTGTATGCCAAGTTTTCAAAATGTGAATTTTGGATCCCGAAGGTACAATTTCTCGGTCATGTCATTGATAGCAGAGGCATACATGTGGATCCAGCCAAGATAGAATCTATCAAAGATTGGGCATCTCCTAAGACACCAACGGAGATCCGCCAATTTTTAGGTCTTGTTGGTTACTATCGAAGATTCATCGAAGGATTTTCAAAGATTGCTAAGTCAATGACAAAACTTACCCAGAAAGGAATCAAGTTCGACTAGGGTGAAAAAGAATAAAACGCTTTTCAGTTAATAAAGCAGAAGTTGTGCAGTGCACCAATTCTGGCCTTACCTGAAGGAAGCGAAGACTTTGTGGTCTACTGTGATGCGTCACACAAGGGTTTAGGTGTTGTATTGATGCAGAGAGAGAAGGTGATTGCTTATGCTTCTCGACAACTAAAAGTTCACGAGAAGAACTACACCACTCATGATTTAGAACTTGGATCGGTGGTATTTGCTCTAAAAATATGGAGACACTATCTTTACGGAACCAGATGCACCGTGTTCACCGACCATAAAAGCCTACAACACATTCTCGATCAGAAGGAGCTTAACATGAGGCAACGCCGTTGGCTAGAATTACTGAGTGACTACGATTGTGATATTCGTTATCATCCAGGGAAAGCAAACGTAGTGGCCGATGCGCTGAGCCATAAAGAACGGATTGAGCCACTGCGGGTTCGAGCCTTAGTTATGACAATTGGTTTGGATCTCCCCAAACGAATATTAGAAGCTCAGCTCGAAGCCCAGAAACCGGAGAATCTTGTGAATGAAGATGTAGGCGGTATAATCCGAAGGGATATACCCAGGGAGAGGTTGGAACCGCGTGCCGATGGAACACTATGTTTTACACAGCTACCCCCGCGCGTGGATACCTTGCTATGGAGATTAAGATCCGTAATTATGCACGAATCCCATACGTAGAAATATTCTATCCAATCCAGGGTTCCAAAAAGATGTACCAAGATGTGAAAGAAATTATATTGGTGGCTAAAAACAAGAAGGCTGACTATCGCCACGTATGTTTAGCAAATGCCTGACATGTGCAAAGGGTCAAAGGAACGAAACATCAAGGCCATGGGTATTGCTAGATTACAACCTGAAATACAACGAGTGGAAGTGGGATAATATCAGATGGATTTTATCACAAACTTCCTAGCGTCGTCACAAGGTTTCGACCACATCTGGTGTGATTGTGGATGACTGACAAAAAACTATGCTCACTTTTTGCAATAAGGGGAGAACGAATCCATTGGATAGTTGGCAAGGTTGTACCTGAACAGGATAGTAACAAGATACGGGATACCTGCCTCAATTATCTGTGATCGTGATGGAAGATTTACTTCAAATTTTTGGAGATCGTTTCAAAAAGCTTTGGGTACAGATATTAGTATAAGCACTGCGTATCATCCAGAAATTGACGGCCAGAGCGAGAGAACTATTCAAACTCTCGAGGACATGCTACGTGCTTGCGTGATTGATTTTGGCAAGGGCTGGGTTAATCATTTGCCATTGGCCGAGTTTTCATACAACAACAGTTATCACGCTAGCATAAAGGCCGCCCCTTATGAGGCACTGTATGGTCAAAAATGTCGATCACCAGTGTGTCGGGCCAAGGTTGGGGAAGCCCAACTGACTGGCCTGGAATTAATCCAAGAAACAACGGAAAAGATCGTCCTGATCAAGCAAAGGATGCAAGCTGCACAGGATCGACAAAAGAGCTACGCTGATCAGAAGCAAAAGTTGATGGAGTTCGAAGCTGAAGACAGAGTTATGCTCAAGGTCTCACCTTGGAAAGGAGTCGTACGGTTCGGTAAGCGGGGCAAGCTGAACCCGAGATATGTAGGACCTTTCAAAGTGTTAGCAAAAGTTAGGAAAGTTGCCTACAGGCTGGAACTTCCTCAAGAGTTGAGCAGAGTTCACCACACTTTCCATGTATCTAATCTGAAGAAATGTTACGCTAACGAACCATTAGTCATGCCATTAGAAGGAATTCATGTTGACGATAAGCTCCGTTTGTGGAGAGCACGATTTGAAATCGTGGAACGGAGATCAAACGATTGAAAGCGATAGCGGATTACCATTGGTTAAGGTTTTGCGGAACTTCTAGGCGGGTGCCCTGAGTCACTGGGAACATGAAGATTCGTTCAAACAAAAATACCCACAACTTTTCACAAACCGGGCTTCGTCATCCACTACGGGGTCTTAAGCTTTGAGGACAAAGCTCTTTTAACAGGTGGAGACTGTAACATTTCTCATTTTCATGTCATTCTACGACTATATTAATGATCACTATCTATTTTAGTCTGATACGCGTTTACTTTTAATATTTACTGTTAGGATAAATTGCGTAGACTAACAAATAATCAATGAATGTAAACGGTCATCACAAATTAGGTTTACATCAACCAAAGTATGAAATAATTATTAAGAAGATTAATTATGTAACTTTGCATATTTTTATTTCTGTTGGTCACGTGAAAAGGGTTACGTTCGCGATTAAAATACATTTGGAAACACCCCGGATAATACTTAGCTTACCTAGACTTAAACCATTAATCACTTTTAACCCGTTAACACAAATTTGTATATTTATTTTGTGTACAAGTAAAAGGCCAAATAAAAAAATTTGTTTATCACCATAAACAAATCGTCCCATGTGGATTTTTAGCTAGCAAAAATCAAACTAAGGATCCTTAAAGTACTAGTACTAATCCTAGGTAATTAATATGTGTCCTAATGGTCTCCTAAAGGACTAATACACAATGGACAATGACTTGCTTGATTTCCTTGCCTTGGCTAACCGCGGCATATGCATGTATATGCACAAATCAAAAAAAAAAACTCAAACAAAAAAAAAAAAAAAAAACAAAAATCTTTGAGATTTTCCTTATCTAACAAAATCTTTGTACATCATGCCAAGTCATAAGAGTTGGTTAATTGTGTGGTTAGCCTTAAAACCATGAGTGAGTGGGGAACTAGTAATTACCAACAAACCACTTCCTAGGGCACGGTTTGGTTTGTTTTAGGACTAGAAGATGTAACTAAGCTTATTGCCTATAAATACACACTCACAACTACACTTAATACATTTCTAAACTCTCAAAACTCTCTCACTAAGATAAACTTCTTCTTTTCTCCTTACCTTATTTGGCTTACATCAAACCGAATCCATACACGACCCACATTTCATTCTAAAGACACAAGTGCACTTAAGTTAGCATACAAGGTTGTTAAGAAGTGTAGCGAGCTAAGGACCAAGCTTTGAAGCTTAAGATTATACACGTTTGGGTGTATGCGAGTCGGATTTACGTCTAAACTTACCATCAAGGAGACTAGGACTCTTGTAAGTCACTACACCACTCGTATTACTTTGTTTACTAGTTATAGTGTGGCGTTAACATGTAAAGGTTACTGTAGGATCCCTAGATCATTCCATGGATGAAGCACAAGATCAATGACACCCAAGATTAAACAATAAAACTTTTGATTAAAAGAAACTAAAAGTGAGGCTACAAACCCTTAAGATGGAAAAATAATAATGAAGTAGCTAACCTAATTTTGACTAAACTAGGAGTATTTATACTAATAAGGATTTGCCTTTGAGGGCTTTCTTTTTGAGCTTTTTTACATCTTGGCCCTTATACATAATAAACATTAAATAACATATCTTTAGAGCTAGACTTTTGTCTTGTAACTTCGATAGTGACCGAAGACTTCTTTGTTTGGGTCCATTTAGGGAATCCTAACATCTCCCCCTAGATGATGGGTCATGAGAAGTCAACTGTGCTTGTCTCTTTAGCTCGTTGTTGATAGGGTACTTTACTTGATGTGCTTCGGTAATTCAATCTTTAACACCTTGATCATGATCTTCAGAATTTGATGTGATGACTTGATCTTGATCTTTGACTTGTTTAAGCTTTACTTCTTTGAATTACTTTGTGATCTCCTTTCACTTAGACTTTGCCATACGCTTGATCTTAGGACTCGCATGCTCCATATCTGTTGGAAATCTTTGAAAGCTTTGATGATGTCTCTTCTTTCCAATCATTGTAACTTTAGAATTTGAAGAAGCATTGATTCTCAGAGATTGTGCGGAAGCCTTGTATGAAACTTTCTTGATTACTTCAGTACTGTGTATGGATATGAGCATGTGTCTTTCCATCGGAAACTTTCGAGTGTATTGCCTGATCATAACAATTTAGAATACAAAAAAACAAAAACAATTTGTTATGTAAAATCCACGTTATGTGTTCTTGAAAATCATTTTGTGAACACAAGAAGGGTTTTATATTTTGAAGGGATCAAGTATAGACGATACTCAATCTGGTCGGTTACGTTAACCTCTGATTCCGTGAGGATCAATGATTACAGTATGAATACTGCACCTGTGATCAGAAAGATTCATTAATAGAACCTTCTTGACAGGTTTTCCGGCACGTGACAAGCTAGTTCCTCTAAATAACCTTGTATCAGATCCCTAATATGTTCACCGTTCTCTAGACCAGAATTGTTGAAGACTTAAACACTATAAGTATTTCTACTAATTGAATGGAAAGGGGATGTCAGTACAGTTACTTTCTGATGATATACCGTACAATTCCTTTTTTTTTATAGCGTTTTACGTCTTATACAATTAAGTACCGTAGAAGGCCTGTGGCAAAATGATTTGAACAAACATTACGATGTGCTTATAAATTTGTTGTGGGGCACATAACGAAAGTTTAAATCAGATGCTTCTGATGATGTTTTGAAATATATCACGAAAGTATGAAGTGACTGGGAAATCCAAAACTTCGTACAAGTACATTTATGGAAATTTCCACTTCACTAGTAGGGCTTCAGTCCGAAGACCAGGCATGTGCATTCATACGAATACCCTGGTGGTACAACATCTCTTTCCTCAACATTCCATAAGATCACTTTCACGAACATGAAACAAAGATTTCTTTGTCATTTATCAAGATACTTGTGTATAACACAAACTTTTGGTACCTTGACATTTTTGAATAATATTAACACTTATGCTCCCCCTACAAATGTGGTCGATAATCGAAAGATGTTTAGCACCATGCATGGATAGGACTTTGAGCATTTAGAATCAATTGAATCATTTAGTTCATTTTCCGATTTACATGTTTAAGTCACATTCTCTCCCCGATCAAACAGTATGAAATTGTGAATGGTTTTGATCTAGAATGGACTTAAATTGTATCAATCTCCCCCTCAAAGGATGAGGTGAGGAGAAATAGCACAAATATCAAGTGAGTAATTGACGCAAGACTTTTAGGAATACCAGGACAAGGAATGGATACTGCAATACTGTCTTGAAATTGTAAGCGGTTGGTCGTGTCAATATTTGCAGAAATAAGAATCAGCACTGTACGTCCTTTTGACCTGCAACAACTGTTAGATATACGATTATCCCCCACTAACAATGACCGTGTCAATGTTTGAATTGGTTTAACCCGAAACATGTTTGATAAAAACAAGATGTTTATGAGAATAACTGGTTCGGGGGCTTAGACAACTTCTTGTCGGTAAAGAAAATAATGGCAATGAAACGTTCACTAAATCTCTGGGATATGACCGGGTTTAAGTCTGAAATAACTGCAAAGCAAAAAAATTTTTTTTTTTTTTCTTTTTTAAATATAAACCAATGATACAATGTTTTAGCATTACAAATATACCAGATTTCCCCTTGGAAACCAGCCTTTCGATCCACAAGTTTGCAATCATGAAAACTAGAAAGATCATAGTAACTTTGGAACTAGAACTAACGCTCGGGGTAAGTTCTAAAGGCTCAACAATGGGTTCCACTATCCTAGTTAAAGGACAGGTATCAAACAACCCAAAATGTCGTCCAGTGGGTCTCCACTGAGGCTTAACACTACCAACAACCTTTTTTGGTCTCCAAGCTGTCTTAGTAGTGTTCACATTATGTTTCCTGGTTGCTTTAGTATGATTAGCAAAAACCAAAGATTTGTTACATGCACCACAAACATTGTTCAAATTTGAAACAGAACCAGAATGTTTAATAAGCAAATTAGAATCAACACGATTCTTTTTATTCAAGGTCTTATGGTGTACTTCTACTCTCCTCGCATTCGCACTCTTAACCGGCAAAGAACTATGATTCCGAGGGGCTCTCTTAGGCACAGTTTTGCTGGCTCCAGAAGTGGGTTTTACTCCTGTAGACATAGGCACACACACGTTAGTTTGCTTATTTGGATGCACTACTGGTTTTTGGGTAGGTTTGAGGGAAGGTCTGGGGGGTTCACTGAAAGTTACTTGCCTCTTCTTAGGTAACGGGGTTGGTTTGACCCAGTTAGCACGTTTGGGTGGTGGAATATACTTAGAACCTAAGTTGTACATTCCTGGAGCAAGCACTTTGGGTGTCTCAGAGGTTGAAGGTCCACTACTTGTTGTACCAGTCACTTGGGCTTTCAGCTTGGTATTCTCAGCAGTGAAGGCACTAAGCTTTTCAGTGTATGCAGTACGTGAGTGAGTATTCGCCTTTGACAGTTCATCATACCGTCTTTTCAGACTCACGTTTTCTACCTTAAGGCCATCTAGCTGAATCCTAAGGGAGGTAATCGTATCTTTCAACTGAATTCTGTCAGTTTCTAATGCCTGTTGGTCACAACTACCTTCAGTGGTACCTACATTCAACACCTTCATGATGTTGATCTGAGCATCTAAATTCCTGATAGTGTCATCTTTCCCTTGAAGCTGTTGTCTTAACTTGTTAATTTCAAAAATTGCATTGGAGGCACTAGAAGTGTCTATGCACTGTTTATAGTTCTGAAATTTAAGTTGTAAACTAACATAATTCTGTTCGAGAAATGCAAAACGTTTCTCAGATTCAGAAATTAGCTGTTTCTGTTTTGAAATCTCAGCTTCAAGTTCAAGAACTTTAGTGTGTTCCCTATCGCATGCAGATCTAAGATCTTCGCAAAGGCAATTCGAACTAGGGGGCACTACAATATCAGAAGTAAGCACAATAGAGCAGATATCTTTTTCTAAGCAGTCAGCAATTAAGCCATCATTTCTGATTAAAAGATTTTTCTTCTCTATGGTCAGGTTCTTGTTATCAAGAACACATTGTTCATACTCCGCCTCCAATTCATCAAAAATCTGTTCATATTCTTTTACCTCTTTGAAAAATGTATCATTAGCATTTGATTTGTTTTTTGAAATGGTCGTAAAATGGGTAACCAGTTGTTTTGTTCAACAAACTGTTTTGCATAATCAAAGCACCAATCAGAAACATAGTCTGGTTTTTGTGTTGTTCTTTCTTTTATGATACCTTCGAGTTGAGGAAAAACAGCATTAACTTTTCGAAGACTGGCCAGAACTTGGCTTGGAGGTCGACTTTTACGAACAAAAGGAGTACCAGGTGTGGCTGATTTACTAGCTTGACTAGCAATTTCGTTGGCAGAAAGCCAATACGCCTGATCACCAGATAGTTCCTTCTGAGGAACGAACATAAGGGCATTAAGCTTGGCATAGAAGTCGTTTGCTGGTCGAACATGCCCTGGTTTTTCGTTCATCTTTTTCATGCTAACAACTTGGTGAACTAAGACCTCTTCACTATCCCATATACTAACAGGGTGGTGATTGGGATGCAAAAGGGTATCAGCATCATACAAAACAGGTAGCACGCTTGGCCATATAACCTAGACCTGGGTTACGGTTGCCTAGATGTCCCTTGTGCAGTCAGCGAGTTGCCTTTTTAGGTTTCTTGAAAGCAAGGGAATAGTTTTGTTTGGCATGTTAAATCTTAGGCAACATATCTCTTGCACTTTTGTTAGCAGTTTTTAAACACACTATTTCATCTAGATAACTATCCTAGTTTTCTCTTTCTCAGATAAATCTTTTCCTTTTCAGATTGTAAAAATGCAATTGATTTTCTTTTCCTGAAAGATTGCTCTAAGAAATCGTTTTCTTGCACAAGTTCAGCGTTACGCTTGTTACGCTGAATCACTAGGGCTTGTTCCTGTCTAACTTTGTGTTCAAGATCAAGTTTGACCTTGTGGGTATCTAGACGACATATTTCTTGCTTGCATTGAAGAAGCTCATTTTTTAAGGTCTCTATTTCCAACATTTTTCTTGTTAACCTTAGCATGTTCCGTCTAGTATGGGTTTTGCAATCAGTTAAGATGGCAATTCATAGATAACTTTATCAGATGTGTCAGCAATACCTCAGTTGGAACATTTTGGGCTTCGGTTCAATAAGATACTGATGAAACGGAATCGTATTGTCATCAATTCTCAGTCTCACATCGAGTCTAATGTTCTTCCTGTGCCATCTCCTGTAATCTGATTAACCACATTATCAAAGATTTGATTATCATTGGAGTGGTACCACATTGATTGATTGGTAGGTTGCACTAGTGGATGACAAGTTGGCCATGAAAGCGACAGCAGCATTGGGGCCTTCATCCACGTCTGAGTCATACGCATCCTCATGATTGGCTTGAAACATGTTTGTTGTAGTCAGTGCCTGAGGTTGATCATAAGGTGCGGTGCATTCTACATCACGCGGAATGCTCTCTTCAGCAATCTACACATCTCCTTCTCTTTAGCTTCCATTAGTAAGGCTTTATCTTTGAAGTACTGAGAGTCCATCTTTCTCTTGGGTTCTTTACACTGCCTAGCAACATGTCCTTCTCCTCTGCAGTTGTAACATATCACCTTCTTGCCTCGAGTACCTGTATTACCATTATTACCAGGAGCCTTCCTCTGAACTGGTTCAGTAACAATCTGACCATCCATGCACCGAAGCATGAGTCCTTGTGTTGAGGAAGTTCGGAGCTGGTTGTTGGGTGGGTGGAACAACTTTTGGAAAACCACTTAAGAGAATAGCCATCTGAGGTCATAGTGGCCATTCAAAGCGTCCATTCGGAGACTGAGGCAGTAGGTTTGAGTACAACGAGTTTGAGGGTGATGAAAGAACAGGTGTAGATGTGGTGTGAGCAACATAGGCCAGTGGATCAACAATACTTGTAGACTGCTCCTGTTTCTTGAGATCTTTTTGCGGCATAGGCTCAAAGCTTTGAGATAGAATAAGATCTAACATAAGGAGTGCGTTGTATATCCATGTTCTGTTTGACATTAGTCACATACTTACCCCAATAAGCCGGAAGGTTGTTGACAAACTTGGTGTTCATTTGATGAGTTGGAATATTGAGCTGAGTAATCTTCATGTCATTCACAAGCTTGTGGAAACGCACAAAGTAGTCATGAATTGATTCGTTTCCAATAGCACGAAAGCGTTCATACTCATCAAACAGATCTTCCTTCCTTTGTTGAATAGTCCTACCTGATCCTTGCATGAGCATCTCCACATTATCCCAAATCTCCTTTGCAGTGCTTGTTTGATTGAGGTTGTTGAAGATATGTCTGGGAAGACCTTGACTGAGAATGATTTCAGCTTGAGTATCAGCCATCTCAAGTTTGTTTTCTTCTTCACTGAATTCAGAATCAAGTTTTTCCCTCGGTGCAGGCACAGCAGCAGAATCAGTAGTTGGAGGATCAGTGATCATAGGGTGAGGGTCCATTCTGGATAGATTTCCATATCAACTTGCCATTGGGTTTGCCTCGAATATACCTGTGTATACGAATCTTCCAAGAATCGTAGTCACTTTCAACCAACATAGGTGGACGAGTATCGGTACCTGCGGCATTTGTTTCTTCATTGGATGCCATTGAATAAGTTTGTTTAGAAATGATCTGATCGTAAGTGATTGATGAATTGTTTGACTTGGTGTGAGGTTTGTGATTTTCGGGTAATTTTTAAACAGTAAAATGCAGTTTTGAGGGCCTAAATGACTCCGAATGGCCAAAAAATGACAGGGCTCTCGCTCAAAGAGGAAGAGTCTTGACCGTTGGGCCGTTTTCGAGCTGGTATAAAAATTTCAGAACAATCCGACACAAAAATTATTTTTGCTTGTTCGGTCGTCTAGTTCGGTCGTCTAGTTCGATCGTCTCGTTCGATCGTATCGTTCGATCGAATGATCCGCTCGTTCGATTGGCTAGATCGAACCTCTCGTTCGATCAGCTTGTTCGATTGCTTGGTTCGAACCACTCGTTCGATCGCCTTGTTCGAAGGTCTTGTTCGAACGTCTTGTTCGAAGCACTCGTTCGAACCTTGAGAATTCCACTCGTTCGACCAAGAATAATTCCACTCGTTCGATCCAACTTTGTTCGAACGCTTCGTTTGATCGCTTGTTTCTTCCCCTCGTTCGATCCTCTAAGTTTGAACTCGTTCGAACCAACCAAGACTTCCACTCGTTCGAACCTTGCTAGATTTCCCACTCGTTCGATCCCTTTAGACTTTGAACTCGTTCGATTGACTAGTTCGCTCCTTAGATCGATCGTCCTAGTTCTCCCCTCGTTCGGTTCTCTTGTTCGATTGACTCGTTCGGTGAGCACAAAAAACACGAATTTAAAGACCTCTTTTTTTTGCTTAACAATACACGAGCAACAAATGAACAAAAGAAAATCACGAGATCGTTGATTGCTAACAAGATGGTTTGAATGATATTAGATTAAACATAAACCATCTTTGAATCAAGAATCAAAAGCAAACAAATAATCAAAAACAAAAAACCCCTTTTTTTTCGAAATCAATAGAAAAAAAAAAGCACACCAAATCAAATACATCAACCTTGAGAAAAAAAATACAAACCAAAATCAATACATCAATCTTGTAGGCTCTTGATACCAATTGTAGGATCCCTAGATCATTCCATGGATGAAATCACAAGATCAATGGCAAAAAGAAAGATTAAACATTAAAGAACTTTTGATTAAAAGAAAAACAAAGAGTTGCTACAAACCCTTAAGATGAAAAATGATAATGAAGTAGCTAACCTAATTTTGACTAAACTAGGTGTATTTATACTAACTAGGATTTGCCTTTTAGGGCTTTCTATTTGGGCTTTTTACATCTTGGCCCTTATACATAATAAACATTAAATAACATAGTCTTTCGAGCTAGACTTTTGTCTTGTAACTTCGAGTGACCGAAGCTTCTTTGTTTGGGTCCATTTATGTGATCCTAACAGCCTGCGACCTTGCATGAGGCAATCAACATGGCCTGTGAACTGGTCAAGCAATCAGTTCAGGGTAGGGCTGCTAGAATTGATGAAAGCAATAAAAGGAAATGGGAAGACAACCAAAGAAACACCAACAACAATAACCATAACTACAACAATAACCATAACAATAACCACAACAACAACCATAACCGCAACCGAAACAACAATTATCCCCAGCAACAAAACAGGAGACAGGAACCTGTCAGGGCATATGCTGCAGCCCCAGTTAGAGGAAAGATTTATGCTGGAAATTTACCAAAATGCAACCGGTGCAACTTACATCATCATGGACCTTGTCTTCAAAAGTGCCAGAGATGTCAAAGAGTAGGTCACTTGGAGAAGGATTGTAAAGTTAGGCTTCAGGGTGCAGGAAATGACTTTATGCAAAATTTGACATGTTTTGAGTGTGGTGAGAAAGGACATTTCAAGGACAAGTGTCCGAAAGCAGGGAACCAACAGAATGATGGAGCTCGTGCTAGAGCTTATGTGGTGGTTGAAAATCCGCAGCAGAATCCGAATGTGGTCACGGGTACGTTTCTTCTTAATGATCACTACGCTTGTGTTCTCTTTGATTCGGGTATTGAGAAGAGTTTTGTATCTTCTGCGTTTACACACTTTATCGATATTGCCCCAACCGCTTTAAATACTAGTTATGAAATCGAATTAGCAGACGGAAAAGTTGTTAGCACCAATACCATTTTACGTAGTTGCACCTTAGTCTTGTTAAATCACGTGTTCAAAATAGACTTGTTGCCAACCCGGCTAGGAAGTTATGATGTTATCATTGGAATGGATTGGTTGGCATACCACCGAGCTCTCATCGATTGTTATGAGAAGATTGTCCGTATTCCTCTTCCGAATGGCAAGATTCTTGAAGTTCAAGGCGAGAGGCCGGAAAAGGATCTTGGGTCACTTGCGTGTATCAAGGCTGATGAGAAAAAGCTTGATGACATCAGTGTTGTCCGAGATTTCCCTGAGATATTTCCAGATGATCTGTTGGGTTTACCTCATATACGAGAGGTAGAATTTCGCATCGATCTGATTCCAGGCACATCACCAGTTGTTAGATCTCCATACCGGTTAGCCCCTTCAGAAATGTTAGAATTGTCGAACCAGCTCAAAGAACTTCAAGAGAAGGGTTTTATTCGACCAAGTCACTCACCATGGGGAGCACCTGTGCTCTTTGTCAAGAAGAAGGACGGTTCGATGAGAATGTGTATTGACTATAGGGAACTAAAGAAGTTGACTATAAAGAACCGTTACCCCCTCCCCAGAATTGATGACTTGTTTGATCAATTACAAGGTGCGTGTTGTTTCTCCAAGTTTGATCTTTGTTCGGGATATCACCAGTTAAGAGTTCGAGAAGAAGATATACCGAAGACCGCGTTTAGAGCCCGTTATGGGCACTTTGAATTCACAGTCATGCCGTTTAGGATGACGAACACGCCAGCAATATTTATGGACTTAATGAACCACGTCTGCAAGCCGTATTTGGACAAATTTGTAATTGTGTTCATTGACGACATCTTAATCTACTCAAAGTCAGAAGAAGAGCATGAAGTCCACCTGAAGACGATTCTAGACTTACTCAAGAAGGAGAAGTTATATGCCAAATTTTCAAAGTGTGAATTTTGGTTGAAAGAAGTTCAGTTCCTAGGACATGTGGTCAACCGTGATGGTATCCACGTGGATCCTAGCAAGGTTGAGTCGGTCAAGAACTAGAAGACCCTTGAGTCACCAACAGAAATCTATTCATTCCTAGGATTGGCGGGTTACTACTGAAGGTTTATCGAGAATTTCTCCAAGATCGCAAAGCCCCTCACCCTGTTGACTCAAAAGAATAAGGCGTATGTGTGGGGCGATAAGCAAGATGAAGCTTTCCAAATTCTGAAGGAGAAATTATGCAATGCTCCTGTGTTAGCACTCCCTGATGGACCCGACGACTTCGTGGTCTATTGTGATGCATCAAAACAAGGTTTTGGGTATGTGCTGATGCAGCAAGGCAAAGTGATAGCATATGCGTCAAGACAGTTGAAGATACATGAGAATAATTATACCACCCACGACCTAGAATTGGGTGCGGTGGTGTTTGCCCTTAAAATCTGGAGACATTATCTGTATGGGACGAAAAGTGTCATCTACACTGACCACAAGAGTCTTCAGTACATATTCGATCATAAAGAGTTGAATATGCGCCAAAGACAGTAGATCGAGCTTTTTAGTGATTATGAATGTGAGATCAAATACCACCCAGGCAAGGCAAATGTGGTGGCAGATGCCTTGAGTAGAAAAGAAAGACTCAAGCCGAGACGAGTACATGCTATGAGTATTACTATTCATTCTAGACTTAAGACTAAGATTTTGGAAGCACGCATAGCGAAGCTTCCAAGGATCTCAAAG